>JACEEZ010016318.1:0-5000 GCA_016584305.1 Chionoecetes opilio
TGTGTGGGGGGGGGGTGAGGGTTGTGAGTGTCGTCTGTGTCGTGTTGTGTGTGTGTGTTGTGTTGGTGTGTGTGACGTGTGTGTGGGGGAGGGGTGAGGTGTGTGTGAGTGTCTTCTCTGTGTGTGTGTGTGTGTGTTTTGACTGTGTGGTGGGGGAGGAGGGGTGTGTGGAGGCTGTCTCTGTGTGGTGTGTGTGTTGTGTGACTGTGTGTGTGGGAGGGTGGGGGTGTGTGTAAGTGTCTGTCTGTGTGTGGTGTTGTGTGTGTGTTTGGGGTGCGTGTGTGGGGGGTTTGGGGGGGGTGTTTTACAGGGATGAGAGTGAGAGGGAAATAGTGGCACTTGAAACATTGTGATGGTGATGATAGTGCGTCGGCGACACGGAAAAAAAAAAGAAGAGAAAACTCCCATTGCAATATCCCTTTTGAGTACGTTAATTTTTGGTGTGTGTATGGAGAGAGAGAGAGAGAGAGAGAGAGAGGGGAGAGGAGAGAGAGAGAGAGAGGAGGGGAGAGAGAGAGGGAGAAAGAGAGAGAGAGAAAAGAGAGATGCGGGAGGCCGTATTTTGCTGATATCCGAGCAGGGAGTTTTGTGAACGGTAATTGCATGCGCTCCGCTTTGTTTGCATTAAAAAACCTGTGTTTATAAAATTTTTTTAAGAGGGTGTTTATCTAACCCCTGACGACCCGACTTGACAGCGAGAATGAGAATGTAAATAAAAAAAGTGAAATAAGTTATAGAATAAAAAATGAATATGAGGAATTATTGGTGTAGTCATAGACCACTATACTATATGTTCTTTATAGTTTTCGTAGTGTAGTGGTTATCACGTGCGCCTCACACGCGCAAGGTCCCCGGTTCGATCCCGGGCGAAAACACGATTAATTTTTATAGGAACTACCTCATGTAGGTCTCACGGCCTCTTGTAGCTTCTTTATTTTCTTATGATCTTATGTTCTTATATTACTGTTGTTTATAGGAAGCAGTTTTTTATGGTTCTTGCCTAGATTTGTCTCTCATTACCTCTTGTGTATTACATTCGTGTTATAGGAAGTGTTTTAGTATACTATAGGTTCTAACTAACCTATAGTATACTAAAACACTTCCTATAACACGAATGTAATACACAAGAGGTAATGAGAGACTGTATAAATCTAGGCAAGAACCATAAAAAAAATTAATGATATATAGCGGTCTATGGTGTAGTGTAATATTTTTTTTCGGTTCTGTAATAATATGTTTTATGTTTGTAATATTTATGACTTTATTTTGTTTATGTTACGTTATGTTTTTGTTGCTTACTCTTTTTTTATCTTCCTATATTAATCCCTTGAAGTGTAATAAAACCATTACATAAATCCTCCCTCGCTGATCCCCTGGTTCTTGCCTATGATTTGCTCTACAGTCTCTCATTACCTCTTGTGTATTACATTCGTGTTAGTATACTAAAACACTTC
The DNA here is from genome assembly GCA_016584305.1 of Chionoecetes opilio. NCBI lineage: Eukaryota > Metazoa > Arthropoda > Malacostraca > Decapoda > Majidae > Chionoecetes > Chionoecetes opilio. The sequence goes on from JACEEZ010016318.1 coordinate 1,455, forward strand.
CTATAACACGAATGTAATACACAAGAGGTAATGAGAGACAAATCTAGGCAAGAACCATAAAAAAACTGCTTCCTATAAACAACAGTAATATAAGAACATAAGAACATAAGAAAATAAGGAAGCTACAAGAGGCCATGAGACCTACACGGCTAGTTCCTAAAAAAATGACTCTGTTTTCGCCCGGGATCGAAAACCGGGGGGACCTTGCGCGTGTCGGGCGCCCGTGATAACCACTACACTAGAAAACTATAAAACTAATATATAGATGTAAATATAAAAAACTAAATATAGGAGATACTAAGTGTTCCTGTGTAGGGTGTGGGGTTACCGGGTCGACACGGCGAAAATTGGTGGGTGAGGGAAATAGGTGTGAAGGTAGTGCATTAGGGGCGGGAAATTAAAGATTTAAAAATTTGTGGAACACGTGTATATAATTATAATAGTAAGCAATATGTCGTACGTTAAGTAAAATGCATAATTTACGAGCGTATATACCGGGCCCCACTACGCCCCCCCCTTTAAAATCAGTTGCAAAAGGTAAAAGGGAGACCGCTGTAACTTGGTGTTTTTTAAAAAAACCTAGTGGGGCACTGCGATGCTTTTAGTGAGCCCCCGGTAAACTGACTTTGACGCTTGGCGGGGATCTCAGTCCCCCCCCATTAGCGAGTTACCAATTAGGTTTTAAAATTCCTTTAAAGTCCTTAAGAAATCTAAAAATATTGCAAAAATACACCAGCACATCGCTCGGCCCACACCTAACTGGACCCAGAGTCATATAACCTTCTTGGTTGTGGAACCAAGATTCATCATCGAATCAGTGCTTCTTAACCGGGGGTGCTAGCCCCCCCAGGGGGGCGAAATAAATTTTAGGGGGGGGGGGGGAATCTCCTATAGGGCAGTACAATGTTAAAGTTCCCCCGCAATGGATACAAAAGTTCAAAGGGGTATTTTTGACAATAGTACTTTTATTTTTGAAAAACTTTAACCTCATTATATGATTTCATTGAGGTGATTTGACTTCTGTGTGATGTCTGCGTGGAGGGTGAGACGCGCCGGTGCAGGCAGTAGTTGGGGGAGTACAGTCGCAAGGGCCCGTCTGTATGTAAAGGCCGCGCCGGGGGAGCCGGGATGGCGTGACTCACGACTGGGCTGCCCCGGGGTAAAGGGGGGAGCCGGTTTCAGATTGAGTGTACGGGGGTTAAAAGATATACGTTATTTTTTAAATGTTTGTTCTAAATATTATCAAATAAAAAACCAAAAACCACAAAAAGAAATCCCATTTGAACTTCAAGAAATATGCATGAACTTAAACTCTTCGCCTTTTAAATATTTTACTCGAAAAATTTTTACATGGTGAATACCAAAAAGCGGAATTTAATTATTTTTCCATTTTATATTTTTTTTTGATAAATGAATTAAAACCAACATACATTGCGTTAACTAATAAAATAACATCATCAAAGGGAAAAATTCCCGATTTCATGACCTTTTTTGTTAGAACGCTAATTTATGTTTTGGTTCTAATTCATTTTTCAAAAAAACGAAAAAATAGCAAAGGAAAGCTAATTAAATTTCCCCTTTATTTATATTCTCCTGTAAAATGTTTTTTACAAAAAATTAAATGGCGAAAAGTTAAAGTTTTATCATATTTCTTGTGAGTCATAATGGCCTTTCTTTGCTGTTTTACGGTTTTTTTTTGATAAAATTATGACAAAAAATTCCGAAAATAACAATATTCTTTTTTACTGATAAACATATATTAGGTACGAAATTACCCGATTTCATGAGTTTGTATTTAGTTAACGCTAATTTATGCATGCTGCTAATTTTTTATCAGAAAACAAAAAAATAGCAAAGGAAAACGAAATTAAATTCCCCTTCTATTGATATTCCCAGTAAAATGTTTTTTTGAGGAAAATATTAAAAGGCAAGAGTTTTAAATTCATGCATATTTTTTTGAAGTCTCATAATGGGATTTTTTAAAGTGTTTTACGGGTTTTTATTTTATAATATTAAGAACAAACATTTCGAAGATAAAATATATCTTTTTTAAATGTAAAAATATAATTAGGTAGGTAAACTTTTCATCTCGGTGGCCTCGTACAGGACGTCGTCGTGGACGTCATTCAATATCAGGGCGCAGGCCTTTACATACAGACGGCCTTTGGTACAGTCAAGTACAGGTCAAAGCTTGTGTGCGCCTTAACTTCAAGTTCCAGTAAAGCTGGTAGTTTAAGGACCATTGAAAGGTATACTCTTTCGCATTCGCTATAATCAATCATATAATCTCTTCTCTCTCTCTCTCTCTCTCTCTCTCTCTCTCTCTCTCTTCTCTCTCTCCTCTTCTCTCTCTCTCTCTCTCTATCCTCTCTCTCTTATTCATTGTGACGATTCATTTTTTTTATAGGATTAATGTATTGATGGACCCTTGTTCAACATCTGCACCAATTTAATGGCCCGGCAAATGTTGAGCCTACCCTAAACATAAAATGTAGATGTTTTTATTAACCATATCATTGGTTGAACTATAAATTGTACACAAATATCATTATCTCTACCTCCGAAGGGGAATAATACTATGTGTTCGTCGTGTCTGTGTTTGGTTTCTCTGTTAACATTTCACTTCATAAAGTAGTTGCCCTCCAATTTTATGAAGTATTTTTGGGGGGGGGGGGACGTTGTGGACGTTACCCATGGTCAAAAGACCAATAATTTAATTTTGAAGTCAAAGCTAAGTAGATTGGTGCTGTTTTGCTAACTGCTTCTTGGTTTTATCCATAAGCTTGTGTGATTCTGCAAATGCCAAAAGACGCGTAAGATGAAGTGACGATATGTCACGTATGGCCCTTCACTGCACCTCTGGATGATCGTGGAGGACCAGACCGGCACAATATATGACCTGCCATTTAATTATTTGCCACTTCAAATTTTGAAGTATGCTAGGACTCCGAGAACACCAGGTGGAAACATCCAGCTGCAGAACAGAACAGACTATCGACTTGCAGGTTTGGAGGGTAGATATGACCAGAAAGGCACACTAACCCCGACTTGGATTCATGCAGTGACAGAAAACCCTTTGCAAGCTTCTTATGAGTAGCCTACCAGTGCATCCGGGAGAAGGCTCGCATTCGGCCTCCGGAAAAACCTGAATTCAAAGCCATGACCACCATCGGATGGTTAGAAAACTGGTTCTTGGAACAGAGGCAGCCAAGAAGAGGAAAGAAGTGCCTCTGTCCAACGATTGTCATCACAGGGGCGAGTGGCAGATATGAGTTGCGACATATTGGGACAGAATTGTTAAGGAGATTATGGACAGTCCCATCTGCATCGTCTCCAGTTAGATGAATAATGATGTTTCCAGCATGAGGTCAACTGATTTTGTTAGCGTACATCAAGGATGTGAAAATTAAAGAGGATTTCCCTCTGCGAGGCCATTTCAAACGACGACGAAGGCCAGCGGATATATTCCGACTCTTGGACGAGAATCTTTGAGAAGCATATATCAAGTGGGAGAAGGTAGGGTCCGGTCAGCACAGATGGTGCCCC
>JACEEZ010016319.1:0-46094 GCA_016584305.1 Chionoecetes opilio
GATGAAATTTTTTTTTTTAATTCAGATTCTAACATTATTTAGAAATTATAATTTGCAACAGCCCACCAGGGCCCCCCTTAAATTCTTCCCGGGCCCCTTGGGGGGCCAGGGCCCCCCAGGTTGAGAACCACTGCGTGACAGGGGTTTAGCACCTCGGCCACAACCAGAAGTCCCGGGTTCGACCCCCGGGGGGGAGCGAAGATAGATGGGGGGTCTTTTTTAAAAACCCGAGCCCCAGTCCACCAGCAGGGAATGGGTAACGGTTGTTACCGGGGTTTTTTTGACCCCCCCCGGGGTGGTGGTTCAATAAATCAATAACATGGGGGCATCCCCGGGGGGGCGCGTCGCCTCGCCCACCCTACGACGCCACTCCCGGGGTCACCACCGCGATTTCCCATGCGGGCTCCTTTCCCATACAAGCACCCTCGACAAGAAACATCAATTTGGGGCCCCCAGCCAGGGCCTTGGGGGCCCCCCCCTTGGCCCCTCCACGCCGGATTGTCTTTACAACCCGAGGGAAGGATCGGTATCAGGGAGGGGCCACATGCCCAATAGCGAGTTGGCGCTGAGGGACTTTTCAGGTAAAGGCCCTCGATTCAGTCTAGGTAAAATCGCTGATTTGACACGTAATCATCCCAGCATACCCCATGATTCTCAAGAATTATTACCAGAGGTTTGTTTCGCTTTTTCAAGCACTTTTTGTGTCCATGTCTCACAACCATAGAGTAAGACAGGGATCAAAAGCACTTAAGCGACAAGCGACGTGGTGGCTTCGGCCAACAAAAAAGGCGCTATTACCGGGTATTTTTTTGCTCAGTGAGTAGTGTCAGACAGTTTGCTCAAAAAAACCTGTTTCGTTGAGCAAAAAAAGGAACTCCTTCAAACTATTTTGTCATCATTTCATTGAGCAAAATTGTTTGAGTGAGCAAAAACGTTTTTGTTATAAAAAACCCAAATTTAGTGGAAAAAAAAATTATTATTACAGGAGCTTTTTTTTCAAATAAGGGCCGTACTTTTAAATTCCCCCCGGGCGGGCGATCGCCTGCGATGCTCCCCCGGGCGAAGCCAGCCTCGGGAAATCCTTACCTAAATCCTTATCCTAAACCTGGTTTACGCCAACCCTGGCGAACGCAGGGTTGGGGGAGGGAGTGTTCGCCACCTAACCTTCTATATTCTCGCTCCTGGCGAAATGGCGCTTGAAATCGGGGGAAAATTCAAGTTTGTTTAATCTACAGTCGACCCCACTGTACGAGTGACGGCTGGCCTTTAATAGTCGTCCAGCCATTTTCTTTTGTTTAATGCAATCAAATCATGCCTTTAACGAGTATATAAACAATACGTCGCCCTTTTTTGCATCCGTCGCCGTTTTTAAAAAATCCGAAATCAAACGAAAAAAATCCCCGATTTAAAAAATACCCAGACGATGGGGCCCAAACTCAAGATCGGGCTCGGTGAGTGGGAAATAGGAGGCTCTCCCGCACCAGATTCGAGGGTTTAAAACACGGAGTTTAATTTAGTATTTTGAAGTTTTTTGGGGTTTTTCTGATTGATTGTTTTTGGATATGCCGTTCATGCATCCTTTGGGGCAGCAAGACAGTGTGCCTTTCGAGAGAAGTTTGACAAGTTTCCTAGATACCAAACTTTAAAAATGTATGGAAGGGTTTGTCGGCGGACAAGATAAAATTTGGGAAAGGGAAGTTACATTTGAAGGTTTTGTAGTGATCATTTCCAGGGGATTGTTACAGCAGGGATGAAAGTGTCTTGAGGAAGTAGCAAAATGGATTTAAAGGATAAGTTCCAGTCCCGACAATTACCCGGAGGGCACCTGCCCATCTTGCTTCGCCCAAAAAACAAGACTAAGAACGCCCCCCGCCCCGGCCCGGGCCCAAGTTGCCAACCCCGAGGGGCATGGTTCTCTTCATTTTCCCCCCAGCCCTGTCAGAACTAACCCCCCGCTCCAAAACCCTCGATTGCTGTCAGGAAGCGGGAAGAATTAAGTAAGCCTGTCAATGAGTATTATCAGACATACCCCTTTTTTGTGCTTTGCTTTCCTTGGGGGTTGGGAAAAAAATTCTAGAGCCCTTTTTCCGCCCTTTTTAGGGGCTTTTTTGGGGTAAAATTATAGTGTTCCCCAACTCTCCCATTTCCCCCAAAAATTTTGGGGGACGGGGAAGGTTTTGGGGGAACAAATTAGCATCGCAAACAAAAATTTAAGAGTTTGGAGGGGGATAAATTCCTAGATCTGGGAAATTTTCCTTTATATTTTAAGAAATTTGCCTAACCAAAATTAACCTAACCTAACCTACCATGGGGTTGACCCCGATATTGGTCCCGTAACCTAACCTAACCAAACTAACCAAACCAAACCAAATCTAACCTAGCTAACCCAAATATAACCAAAAAAAATAAACCAAACCTCCAGCGGGGGGTTGGGGGGGTTCTCGCATTCGGTCAATTTCTGGGGATCGGCAGCAAACCCACATATAAAGAATCAACACACTCAAAAAACCCAAAGAATTTCCCTAGTTCTATTAAATTTTTTTTTAAACCCCCCAAACTCAAAAACTATGTGTTTGCGACGCTTATTTTGACCCACCAAATATCCCGCTTTTCCCCCAGGTCCCAAGTTTGTTTTGGGGGGAGAGGGGGGTATGGGAAACACTAGAATAATACCTTTTTATTCACTGCATTAAAGCATTAAAAGGGCACGTAGTTATAAACTCCTCAACTTGTCGATTGTTTATTTGGTGACCGGGACTGTTGCCGATATTAATCGGTAAAATTTAGAGCCCTTTTCCCGCCCTATTATTATATTTTTTTCACCCGCCGGCCCTTCAATTTTCCCTTAGATATTCACAACGTAATTAAAAAGTGGGGGGAGGGATCCCCCCCTTAACCCCCCCCTTGACTCCCTAAAATAATATTACTAACCTTACCTAACCTTCCCAAAAAGCCCCGATCTAATTCAAATTGCGGGGAAAAAAATAAAATTTACCGGGATTGGTTAGGTAGAGGTTAGGTTTAGCATTTTTTTTTTGGGAAATGTTTCGTAGGGGTTATTAGTGAGGTTAGGTTAGGTTTAGTGAGGTTAGTTTATCATTAACCATATTAAAATTTTTGAGGGGTCCAGGGGGGTTTTTATTGGGGGGAGGGGCATCTCTCCCCCATTTTAATTGTAGAGGTATCTGAAGGGATCTGGGAGGTGTGGAAAAAAAAAAGTATTATTTTAACTGGGACCGAATTCCATAAAGAAGGGAGTGTGGTTTTTTCTGTTTTCCTTATTAGTTTTTAAAAAAATTTCTAAATGAGCTCCGTCCAAATATTTTTTTTGGAGATTAAAAACTTTTTTGGGGGAAAAGGCGTTTTTTAGGGGCAGCTTTTTCCCCAAACTTTTATGTGGTATGGGTTTCTGAGTGAAACTTTTTGGCGTAGTTTTGAAATAACCATGGGATTTTCCCCAAAAATACCCGCTTGTGATTCCCAAAAAGTTATTAAAGGTTCTAGAAACCTCACAACCCAAACCGTAAGCTTACGGGGGTTTTTCAAGGAAAACGGTATAGTAAAAATCCTTAGTTTCACTCTTCTTCCTCTTAGCCCTGATCCCCTCAATTGTTTCCCTTGCCGGGATCCTTTTTAAGGGAAATTTGATTAAGTTGGGTTTTAAAAGTGGGGTTAGGTTATTTAGTGATTTAAAAAGGTGGGTTACGTTAGTTAATTTTATATCTCCTAGCACTCGCTTTTTTGCAAACGCTAAAAATTTACCCAAATTTGGGAAATATTCCAGTAAAATTTTTGTTAAATTAAATTTTTGAGTAATATAAATCCAAGATAAAAAAACCGGAACAGTCCCCCAAAAATGGGGAAACCAAGCGACGTGAAAAATTTTGGAACCCCCGTTGTCGTCAGCGTTTTTTCCTATGGCGACAGTTCCAGGTTAAAAATAACAGGTATAAGTTGGGGAGGGGTTTAAACTACGTGTTTATTCCTCGGCAATTTTTCAAAAAACCTTATTTGCTTTTTTTCCCCCCCTACAACAGCGTGGGAAATTTAAAAAAGACACAATAGGGGTTTTGGGGGAAGAAAAACCCCCCCTCAGTAAGTTTGGGTTGCGTAATAAAATGACCAGGTTAGGTCATTAACTAGCGGGGGATCGGGGGGGCAGTTAGTCAGGAAGTTTTGGCCACTAGGGTGTATTTTATTAAATGAGTTTAAGTTTGTGTTTTCTCCAGCCCTTTCAAGTATTTCAGATACCCCAAAAAAGTCATTTAAAGGGGGGGAGAGATGCTCCCTTTCCCTCCTCCCTCTAAATAACCCCCCTTCACCCCACCCACCCCAAAAAAAAAGTATTACTAACCAAACCCTTCCCAATAAGCCCCTTTCCGAGACCTAAGGGGGGGAAAGGCTAGAAGGTTTTTTGGGTTTAAGTTTGTTTTTTGACACTTTTTTCAGATAAAACATTTTTTTCTGATAGATTTTTTGTGTTTTAAAAAAATGACCTTTGTTTTTTTGTCAATCACTGATCCAAAATTCCTACCCCCTCTTCGCCCCCCCCTTTTTTCTACCCCTCCTACAGGTCTACGGGCCGCATTACCCGGGCAAACTCTACCCTTTGTGAAGAAGACACATATAGTAGTTTGTATCGAAGTGGGAAAAAAATTTGGGCCGAAGCGGGGGAGATGTGTGTTTCCAAACATACCGTCTGGGGGTGGGGCAGGCTGGCGCAAGATGGTGAGTTAAGAGACTGTTTTGCGTGGAAAAAAGGGTCAAAGCGACCAAGAAAACTTTAAAAAAGCTGATAACTTTCTCAAAAGATTAGACATCAACAATCCTTTTTGGGGTTGAATCGTCTTCTTTGAAGTTTTCTTGGTATCATGACCCTTTTTTCCACGCCAAAACAGTCTTTAACACCACACCCAGACGGTTGTTTGGAAACACACATCACCCTCGCTATCGGCCAATTATTTTCCCATTCGTACAAGGTTCTATATGTGTCTTTTTCACAATGGATAGAGATTTTCCCGGGTAATGCTTTAGTAGACCTGGACGAGGCGGAGAAAATGGAGGGGCAAATGGGGGTGTAGGGAAAGTTTTAGAACCAAACAACAAACTTTCCTATGAGACTTTGGAAAAATAGAGCGGGCAGCGCGAGGGGGTCTACAGCAGACCCACTAACGCACTGCAAGATATACAAAATAAGTAAAAAAATTCAATCCCTCCCCCCGAAATTGTCAAAACAGCTAAGAATTTTTCCTGTCCTAGGTTTTTTTTGGGCCCCCTAAATTTTTTTTTTCCCGACTGTATAATATCAATCATGAGTTCATTGTTACCGGTAGTTTAATCCCTTTAACTGCTGAATCAAAACTTTCGAATGGCACTCCGCCAGGCTGGTATCCAAAAGCGTATTTTTTGTCCCCGGTTCTCCAATTCCAGCGGAAAATTTGGGGATAAACCACATAGCGATACATCCCGAAAAAAAAAGTTATTCTTATCATACTGACTCTTTAATAGGAAAATAATTTTACAGTTTTTTGAAGCCGCCCCCAAACACTTTACACCAGATCAGTACCCAACTTTTGTTTTTTGAATTTTTCAAGATTTCCAAATGTTTGCTAGTAAAACTAGGGCCGCACATATTCGCACAATATACCAATAATCTTTTACCGGAAATTTTGATCTTTTTGGGTTTTTTGGGTTTAATAACCCCAGCCCTGTTTTATTTCTGACTTAAACTGAAACCCCTTTTCTTTTCAGGTAAGCTGCCCCCTGTCTGTGTAGGGATGGCCCCATCCTCCCATTGACAAAACCCCCACCCTCTTTGGGTGAAGTCAGGAGGCTGAGAAAGTTGAGGGGGGGGAAGGCAGCTGGTGTTTGTAATTCAGTGCGGAGCTCCTCAAACTGGGGGGGGAGGCCATGATCCGGGGTTGCATGTGCCTACTGCCCGGTGGCAAATCAGGGATCATTCCCCCAAACTGGAAAAGGGGGCTGGTCGTCCCTATCGGGAAAAGGGGAAGGGGGGCGTCAGGACGCAACAAATTACCCCGGTATTACACTGCTCAGCGGAGGGCAAGGTGCTTGCCCATTATTTTGACACTGATCCGCAGTATCTGCTGAAGCATCAAGACCTCAGCAGTCTGGGTTCCACCTGGTAAGTCAAAAAACGGACCGTATCCTAGCGTTGTGTCCTGGGGAACGCCGACGGAGTTTGACAGGGGAGCTTGAACCATTTTACTCAAAAGGCGTTTTTACTCGGTGGTGAGTCACTCTGGGATCTTCTGCGCTTTGGGGATTCCTGCAAGGATATTGATTTTATAAGGTTTTACTCTGGACTGAGGTGCAGGAAGTGTGGGGGAGGTAGTTATCCACTTCTTTTTTGTAAATACAGGGTTGAGGAAGGGGGGTCCTTTCCCCCTCACTTTTTTAACATTGTATGGACGGGTATTTGGCAAAGTTGTAATCAAAGTGATTTTGGAGCACCCCGGCAAACCAAACACGATCTTGTTTTTTCCGAATGCAGTAAAACTTTGCTGAGTCGTGGGGTCCCCGGTGAGGGGGGGTCGAGGCGCTGCACGAGGAGGCAAAACTTTGTGATTTGGGGCTCCGGCTAAGAACCCGGTCCCGGGTTTGGGAGGCTTTCTAGGGATGGCCCCCGAGGGGGGGCAAAGGCGACGCCCCTTGGCGTATGCCCCAAATGATTGATTGATTGCTGTAACGACGCCCTGGGAAAAAATTTTGGGTGTCAAAAAACAATGGCTAATTTTGGTTCCACAAAGTTTTCTACAGAGGTTGTCCTTCTACCACTTCCAATCGAAGTGACATTCATCAGTTTTCATCTTAGAAAATTGATAGAAACCCTCCTGCTGTAACTTCCGTTTTTTCCCCTTCCCCCCCTCGTTTTACTTTTTTTCTTTTAACCCCCCCCTTTTATGCTTTGCCATAGTGCCATATGACCTCGGTGTCTGGGCCTTACCTTTTTAGGCATTAAATCAATCAACAATAACAAATCCCTTTTTTCTACAAATGAAATTCACGATTTTCAATTTTGCAAAAAATAAAAGTATATGTTTAGTAAGTATGTTTTGAAACCCCCATGTTGGCACCATTGATGGCAGTTACCCTTTTTTTTTTGGCTTGATGTCAGGGGAAAGGGAACCCCCAAGCCCAAAGGTTAAGCACACGCCCGGAAATCCGGGTGCACTGTGATGCACTTAAAATTGAGGGGGATGTGGAGTTTTTCAGCTTTGCTTTGACAATATTCGGGTTTGGCAACATACACATTCCCCGCTGTTGGCCTTCTGGCAATTTTCCCCACCCGGGACCTGAAAAATTATCCGAAACTCAGGGAAATATACAACATTTTTTAAGCGATCCATAAATGAACTGAAACTTCTATAACAATGAAAATACAAAAAAGTGTTTAACTTGTAAAAACTGTTTTCATTATGAGTTTTATGTGGCAGAACAAAAGGGTTGTATGAAGGGGAGGGAACCCTTAGTTTTTTATAATATTAAAATATTTTATAATATATATATAATATATATAATTTTTTATTAATTATATATAATATATAATATATATATTATATATTATATATATTATATATATATAAATTTGGGGAACATATTGAGAAAAAAATTTGCAAAATTTTTTAAGTGAAGTATACTACATTCATGAATGAATGTAAACTGGTGCAAAAAAGTAACAACAGACAGACATTTTAAACAACACTTATGTTAATTATTTAATATATATATATAATATATATATATTATTAATAATATAATATATATTTAAATATATATTATATATATATATATATATATATATATATATATATAATATATATTTATATATAAATATATATATATTTAAAAATTTTTTTATATATATGTATATATATATATATAATATATATATATATATATTTATATATATTATTTAAATAAGTGTTTATTAAGTCTGTATGTTGCCTAATTTTGTTACCAATTTATTAGGTTTTAGTGTGTAAGGTACCTGTACACTCACACAAGTTAGTACAGTGTGCCCCCAGTCCCTCAGGCCCCTCCTGGTTATATGGGAAAAGTGGGTGCGAAGTTTTCATTGTAAAATCGAATAAATTAAATTATTTTTAATTGATTTAAAGGGTTGTATCTTTACAAAATTTTTGACCCATTGCATTCCCCCAGGATAATCAGTGGCAAATACGAAATTCGGTGACCCCGCCCCCCAATGGCCATGGTGCCGTATTCTGATATGTTTAAAACCCCCACTGATCGGATCAGAATATGTCCCTTTGACCCCCTTTTATGTGGCATTTAAATGTCCCCCGCTCCGCTGCCCAGTGCCTACCATTTTTTTTTCGATACCAGCTACCCACGGCCAGACTGGCAGACTTTGGGAGCACACCAATGCACTGTTTAAAAATCTGTCGTATGGCATCGCATCCAAATTGTCTCACTCCCTTTGGGTGCACACTTTTGCCCTTCCCCCCCGCATATTTTTTAACTCTAGCTATATTAAGCTAGTATGTGGTTTCCGATAAAGACGTTTGACTTTAAAGCTCCAAAACTAAAACCTAGGATTTTCTGAAAAATACCCTTTATTTGATTCCCCCACACCAAAATTTTCCAATTTAAACCCTTACTTACAATCCTGTTTTTGGGGAAGTGCCAGTCCCCTGCTGAACCTGAGGTTCTGCTAAAAACCTGTCATCCACATCGTCTCTGGCTCAAATTAGGGGGTGGATCCCCTGACTTTGAGGTTCGTTTTCCCCCATAACGGACCCGCGTCATTTGTCGGTCTCAGATTTAGTTGTACTTAATTTTGTCACAGTGAAGATTTACTGTCTGACCTAAGTCAAACGCTCTCATAACATTTTCCCGGTGTTTCGAGTTTACATTGGAGCCCCCCCATTCTGCTCAACACTAAAGTTGCCCGTTTGGGGGGAAGATTTTTTTTTTTGCGCGCTTTTTAAAAAGTCTATTTTTAGGAAATAAACCGGAAATCAATATTTTTGGGGGATTAGGTGTTTTTAATGTGCATTCAACAAATTTTGGCAAAAAAAAAAAGGGGCTGGACGACTACTTTAAAGGGAACTTTATATCCACTGTGGGTAAAGGGGGGCTCATTCACCTCATCAAGGAGTATATTAAAAGGGAAAATGACAAAATACCCAAATTATATGCCGTATTTCCATGTAGCTACTTTTTTTCCCGACAGTATGTTATTAAAAATTAAAGTTTGTTCACACTGAACTAAAGAGCAATAAAATGTCAATGCTTTCCCAAGACAGTTGTATATTTAACCCCTTTTAAACTTTTTTTCCACTAACTCGTGCAAAAATAGGGTATTCGTTCGGTAGTGGGCTTCCAAAAATCCTAGGATTCTTACCTACATTTACATATGGAACTCCGTAGTATAGTGGTTAGCACGCTCGGCTCACAACCGATTAGTCCCGGGTTATATCCCCGGGCGGAGCAAAGATAGATGGGTGGTCTTTCTTAAAACCCGAGCCCCTGTCCACCCAGCAGTGAATGGGTACCGGGTGTTAGCCGGGGGTTTGTGACCCCCCTCCCGGGGTGGTGGCTTCGGCCAACACTAATTGCTGCAGCGGTAGATCACTACGGCTCTGAGGAATTATCCTCTAAACAAACAATCAAACAAACAAACATCATCGTGTAGAATTATTCATTATGAATATTTTGAACCCCATTTCCCATGGCGCAATTGAATAATAATGGTGTTACATGTACTACCGAAAATCTACCGTTATTTCAGCCATAAACTGTTAAGTTAGGTTAAATTAGATTAGGTTAGAGGTGGAGTTTGGTTTAGTAACAGATATCAAGAAAAAAAGAAATTTTCAATACTATGGCAGTGCAAAGCGGAGCAATTAAGGTTTGCGGGGCGGGGCGGACACCCCCACACCTGTAAACAAATATTTATTTCCGACGAAAAATAGTGCAAGATTAATTAAAAACACATCAAAACTATTCAGGAAAACTAAGTTTCGACCTCGAAATCAGTGAATGCCCACTTCCGAAATTTTACCAAAGATAGTTCTGATATTTATAATTTAAACTCGCTCACTACTTATCTAACGTGCAACAATAGTTATGTCATATACTTCCAGTAGGGATATTATTAAAGATCAATCACCACTTAACCTAAAATGCAGCAATCGACCATATACTTCCAGTAGTTGTATTATTGAATATAATTTATCACCGCTTAACCTAACATGCAGCAATCGATCATACTTCCAGTATCGATATTAAAGATCACTTTTTAATGGGGATTTGGCCTTAGTTGATAGGTTAAAATGTAGGGTTAGGTTAGTGAGTCTAAAGGTAGAGAGTTAATATTTTCCTATCCTATAGGTTACAGGGTGTTTCGTACAAAAGTTGTTTCGTAGCCAGGTTTCGTTAGTTGTTTCGTACACTGAATTTTAGTTTTTTTCGTACATTCGTGATGTCGTTTCGTAACTCTAGTTCAACTCTGAGCTGAGTGTACGAAACGACTATGGGTTCATATAGACTATGAAACAACTTTTTGGTGTACTAATCTACTGGTGTACGAAACAACTTGTGTACGAACTGACTGCACCCGCTCCTATACACTCTCCTTCCTACTATAAGCATCTTATATCTCTGAAAGTAGTGATGTGCGACGGAAGCTCATTGAGATAATGTTTCTCAGAATCTATTTAGGTAAACAGAAACCATTCATCATTTAACCTAACATCCACACTTAACATGCTACACACTATCAGATACTTCCAGTAGTTTTATGAATAATTAAATATCGTTCACCACTTAACCTAACCTGCAACAATCTATCAGATACTTCCAGTAGATATGAATCATTAAATATAGTTCACCACTTAACCTAACATGCTACACACTATCAGATACTTCCAGTAGTGATATGAATATTTAAATATAGTTCACCACTTAACCTAACCTGCAACAATCTATCAGATACTTCCAGTAGTGATGTGAATAATTAAATATAGTTCACCAATTAACCTAACATGCTACAATCAATCATACTTCCACAGGCAATTGTGATATTAATCATTTAATCTCATTCACCACTTAACAAGTACAAAGACAAAACAATATATAGGTTTGTGATATTAAACATTAGGAAATGTTTTCAGTATGTTTTATTACCAACCAACTTTTAATTCCAACTGTCTCGCTCAGGAACAAATCTAGGCTGTCTTTCTGTCTTTCACAGTTTGTCTTGGCAATCTGATCCATTCTGCTTTTGCTGGATCAAGCACTTCTATATCTTCAAAACCTAGCAGTGCGTCCATAATCTGGAAAATAATATATGAAACATATAATAATCTAACATTGATTTAAATATACTGTAAGTGATTTTAAATCAGAGAAAATAAATCACCCAAAAATAAGTATCAGATAAATTCAAACATATTTTAAAACTATTCATGACAAAGTTGCGTCCTCAAAAACAGTAATGCGCATAAATGAAAATTTATTTAGGTTAGTGAACTAGCAAGGGGGGTCCGGGGTGGCACAGGCCCCTAGTTATATCAGTAGACTACGAAACAACTTTTTGGTGTACTAATCTACTGGTGTACGAAACAACTTGTGAACGAACTGACTGCACCCCCTCCTATACACTCTCCTTCCTACTAAAAGCATCTTATATCTCCGAAAGTAGTGATTTGCGACGGAAACTCATTGAGAGAATGTTTCTCAGAATCTATTAAGGTAAACAGAAACCATACTCCCAAAGGTGTAGAGAATTCTGGTCCTATTGTAAAAATTTACCAAATAAAACTAATTTACAGTGTCGGGAGCACACTATTATAAGCACGTCTCACGTGTAATATATGAGGGTCAGAGGCCTCTGACATAGCTCAATGTAAAGACGCCATCACCAAAACATAACCTGATATTGTACAAAATAACACATTCAATTCTATCTGATATACAACAGAAATAAAAAAATTTAGTGGCGGGAGCACAATGATATCATAATCACGTCTCACTGAGATTCTTATGAGGGTGAGAGGACTCTGATATAGCTCAATGTAAAGATGCCATCACCAAAACATCCAATGTATACATTATATTGTGCAATATGGTCCCTAAACCAATATATATTGGACGAAAAGGCAAAATACACACACCTCGGGGGGTGGAGGTGTCTGGTGCTGTCTGCTGCGCTGGAACCTCGATGGTGTTTTGAAACTAATATACACGACTTATTTTCCATGAAAGAACTTGCCATACACATATTTACCGTCGCAATAAGTTTCCTATCTCTTGAAATGCTTAGTAGTATTGTAAAGAGTATAAACGGAATGCAAAAAATGTTGATCGCCCGGTGAGAGGGACGTCTCACCAGAACTCATGTTCGCCAGGCTATTCCAATACTTCTCCTCCGCCAGCCCTGGCGGAGCAGCGCCTGGCGGAGCGCTCGTGACTTTTAAAAGTAAGAAATCACTGAGCGCCTGGCGAACGCTTTCGCCAGCCTGGCGAAAGATTTTAAAAGTCGGCCCACCCTTCGACCCTACAGAAAATGGGGTACGCCCCCCCCTTTCCCAAAAACCCCGTACTCTTTTATTAATGCTGTTCCCAAACCATTTATAATCGCCTGTCTCCTCCTTCCCTTGCCTTCCCTTCTTTAAAATTTTCCTCTGCTTTTTACCCCCTATCCCTTCCTTGTTTACTTCCTTTCCTAGGATACATTTTTATCTACTACTTCAGGAAAATTATTCTGAAGCAACCACGATCCTACCTTCACTGTTAAAACTCCATGATTTTCATTTCCTTTCACTAAACTTCGGGTCCATTACCTTTCCACGTTTTTTGTAATGTGTAAAATCTCCTCCATTATCCTTATTTTTTGCCCCAGGATATGCCAAATCCAAATCTCTCCCCAATTGCTACTCCTTTACTGATTTCCTGATTCCACATCATTCCCTCAAATACAGGTTAAATAATGTTGGGGACAGACAATCCTTGTCAAACTCCATATTTTTTACCATTCCCCCTTCCCTTTTTCTTAAACCCACTTTGCCCCTCCCCTAAAATTTTTTTTCCTCATCCACAATTTAAATTTCTCTTTAAGTCTTTCCCAAAAAAACCTTGGCTAGCATTTTCATGACAGCTATGAGCCTATAATTTTGGCTACCCTCCTTACCTTTCCTCCTCCTTTGTGTTTTAAAGGTCACGCTTTTTTTCCCAGCCCTGTGGCACCACCTTGCTCCAGCACGGAGTTCATATGTTAAATTGCCTTTTTTACCTTTTCCCCTCCATATTAACAAACTCCCCAATGGGCCCTCTGTCCTGCACTTGCCGTTTTTCAAAATTTTCAGTACCTTTTTTCTATCCCAAGATAAATTATTTACTGTTTCCCCATTTCTCTTTTGTACGTAGATATAATGTTTTACATTCCCTCTAATTCCTGTCCTTTCTAATTACTTTACCCCAGTCCCTTCTATTAGTGATTTTTTCATCCTCCTTCTCAGTATCTTTCCCTCTATTTTCAATTTTAAACTTTCGGGTTTAATCTCTCCCCCACCGATTTTTCTTTTTGCTTTTCCTTCATTCATTTTCCCTTTTTCCCCTCGGGGTAAACGTTAGATTTTCTTTCCCTGCTGTCAACAAGAGTTTCTTAAATGTTTTTTTATATTTTTGTCATTGCTTTATAAGGTTCTTGCAAGACTCCCTCTCTTTGTGCTATGTGGACTGCATGACGTATCAGCTTTTGCTTTCTATTTCTCCCTTATAATGTTTCCTCCACTGTGTTTCAAAGCATTCTAACTGTAAATAGGCTTACCCTATATATTGTTTTTTAAATGTATATTTTAATTTTATTATATTTTTTTTCATTTATTTATTTATTTTTTTTGTTTGTTTTATTTTCCCCCTAATTTGGGTTTTGGGATCTGTCCTTTTTTTTCCCCCATGATCTGCAGGACAACAACAGTTTGTGCTGTTTGTTTTTTTTTTTTTTTTTTTTTTTGGTTTTTTTTTTTTTTTTTTTTTGTTTGGGTTTTGTTTTTATTTTTTTTTTTTTTTTTTAAAATTTTTTTTTTTTTTTTTTTTTTTTTTTTTTTTTTTTTTTTTTTTTTTTTTTTTTTTTTTTTTTTTTTTTTTTTTTTTTTTTTTTTTTTTTTTTTTTGTGGTTTTTTTTTTTTTTTTTTTTTTATGCTGTCAAAATGCATGATATTAGTTTTTTGATTTTTTTGATCTTTTTGTTAATGCAAACTAACTTCAGTGTTACTCCTGTTAAGGGGATTTTTCAATGTCTAATTTTTGGCAGGTGTTTTGGGTTTGTCATGTAGCTGCATGTAAAAAAGTTTTAATGATCCCCTTTTTGCTTTGGTTACATAAACAAATTTCCATCATGTTTGCATGATTTTTAAACCCAAAGTACTTTCAAATGTATAAAATTGAAAAAATTTTGGGTACCATAAATTTGTTTATATAATTTATTTCCTTTTCAAAAATACATCCAAAATTTAATTTTCTTTTAAGGTTATAGCTATAACCCCTTTAAAAAATAAAATTTTTTGGATGTATATATATATAATATATAGAGGAAGTGCAGGGATATTATGAGTATTTTAGTTACCCTCGATTCCGTCTTTCTCTATTGTTCCCCGGGCTCTGTCTTTCCATTTATCCCGGGGTTTTTAGTTTGGCGGCAATCCCCGGTTCGAAACTTTACTACGGGAAATCACCTTCCTTGCCCCTCAAATTTTCCCTTTGGGATGGACCCCTGAGCCCGTGGAAGGGAAACTAATTTAAGAGTGACGGGTATTTTTTAAAGTTTAAAATTTGGTCTGCCGTATCCCAAAAAACCCCCGAAATATCACGAAATATTAAATTTAAAAATAGCGAACTTTCAGGCTGGTTTAAAAAGGGATACGGGAAACGAAAAAGACCCCTCCCTAAAAAGTTTCCCGAAAATTTGGCGCTCCGGGGACAGGTCCCCGGGCATTGGAAAGCAACAGCGCATACTTCCCCACAGTTCAAAAAAAACCCCCACTCCCCCACTTTTTTTGGAAAAATAAAAAAAAAAATTTTGGAAAAGTCGTTTTGGGAAAAGGCAATAAAAAGGGTTTGCGCCCACACAAGGCATTACTTTGCGCATTACGCTGCCCCGTTATGATGTGGGGGGAACCCCGATTTTCGTGTTAAAGTGATGGGGGAAAAGTAATGCGGGAGGCAAATCTGGGCGCGGGGAAATTTTCGGGCAACGTAATGCGCGCATCCAGAAAGCCGTTGAGCTGCCCTTTAAGGTAACCCCTTGCCGCCGGGTTTTTTCCCACCAACACAAAATTAGGGAAATGGGGAAACAGTCTTTCGTCATGGAGCAGGCCAAAAAACTTAGTTATTTAGACTTAGAAAACCCACCATCCATGTTTAACCAACTCCACAACATTTTTTCCTTACAGCGGCATCCATCCCGCCTGGCTCCTCTACGACAAGTCGGGCCCAATGTTATGATGGATTCAGCATAAACCCCCCGGCCCGCATAAACGAAATGCGCAACGTAATGCCTTGTGTGGAACCCCTTTCTGATCATTTCCCCCGCATCACGTAATGCGCAACGTAATCCCTTTGGGGGGGGAAAGCCTAAAAAAAATCCTCATTAAGGTTTGGGATACACCACAAAACCCCCGGCCCAAAAACCCCTTTCCCCGACACAAGCCAAAAAAGGGGACAGCGTTTAGGTTTGGGGCCCACAATACATCACGCAGCGACGCTTCTAAAAAAAAGTCGTATTCTGTGACAAAAAACCCTTCTCCCTACCCCCCAGGGGTCTACTTGCTGGAGACCTGACAAAAAAGGGAAAGGAAGAAAATATAAAAAATCAAATTTTTTTTTTGTTATATTTTTCGAAATTCCCATAAATTTCTAAAACTTTCATAAAAAATTTAAATTTTTTTTAGAAAAAAGTTTTTGAAATATTATACATTTTTACCTAAAAATATTTTTTTAATATATTTAGCAGATTTTTTTTACAAAAAATCACAGGTAATAATGAGGCTTCTACGGCCAGAAAACTGAAAACCCAACGGTTTTCTAAAAAATGTTCACGAAATGGCTCAGATGGAGTTCCACTTTCAAATAAGCTTAGGAATACGAAAAAGGGCACGTAATGGCTTTTAAGTGGTATCGGGGCGGAGCGGGGTGGGGGAGGGTACTGGGCCGGGGAGGCTGCCGCCTCCCGGGGGTTTCGGAGGTCACCTGTCAGCCCAAATCATCACCCGCTCCCCGACCCCAATGCCAAGTACCTTTTACAGTTTTTAAATTTTTTATTATAGCTCCTTTTTTCATGAAATTTTTTATTTGAAAAAATAAAAAGGGCCATTATTCCCAAATTTGTATCGTAAAAAGAAAAATGGAATGTTCCAAAACCCCAAAAGAGGGGAGAAAAGAGAGAGAGAGGGGAGAAGAGAGAGAAAAGAGGAAAAGAGAGAGGAGAAAATCTTTGGGGGGGAAAATTACGCCGGGGGCGCGTCCCCTTTCGCCCCCCCTACGACCCCCCTCCCGGGGGTCGCGCGCGATTTCCCGTGCGGGCCCTTTTTTCCCCATCCCAAAGGGCAGCTCTCAAACAAGCTGAGAGAGAGATGCCAGAAATAAAGTCCGGCTGAATAATTTTTTTTTTAACGTAAGGTGACGTGGTAATTCCCCCGCTGGTCTTATAAAGATTCATGAGCCCCGAATTATTTTTTCCCGTCGATTTTTAGGGTGCTCAGCATTTAAAAAATAAAAACCAAAACCCCTCGAAAATACGGGTTCTCCATTGCCGTGAGTGAACGGCTATTGCTAGAAAAACCTTTTTTTTTCACTCCTACAACCCCCCTCACCCTTTTTGTTAAAAATACTGGTCCATCATCTTCACACTCAAGCCTCAAGGTCCAAGCGCAAGCCCAAAAATAACCTTGATTGAGTTTTCCATTTGATCCAGTACTATGTTTTTGTTTTAGGTGTTGGGGACAGGGATAATTTTTTTGTTTGGTTTTCTTAATGGGTTTGAGATCCCGTCCCGGTCTTTTAGCTGCACTATAGTCATTCACTTAGGTGGATTTTTGGGAGCCCGCTCGCTGCCTAGCCCAGTTTGTAATTGGCTGATAACTCGGGCGGGTGGCGATGGTGGTTTGGGACTTTCCCCCCGCCGCAAACCCCAAAAAACCCTTTCGCTGCCTCAAAAAAAAATTCATATTTCTTGGGTTTACTCATCTCTTCACAAAGGGGTAGGGGTATTTTGTTTGAAACAGGAATCCCGGGAGTGATTGTTTTAAAAAAACAACACGCCATTTCAAACTCAATAGGTAAAAAAAAAAAGTCTGACTGACATCCAAAAGTAGGCGGACTTTTTAAATTTTCAGTGCCCTTTAAAAGTGTACTTTCCCACCCGATATTACCAAGCTACCAGATGAATTTTTGAAAAAATGAGCCTACCATCTGGGTTTATTGAAATACCATATAATACATTGCTGCCCTACATGAGCATAAAAAAATTACACTAAGACTAAGTAATATTAAATTTAATTTAAAAAAAAGTAAAAAAAGTGTATAAAATTCTTTCTTGTTTATTTTTCTTCAAAAAGCTTTTAACTCCAATTTTTGGTTGATTCAATTTCAAGCACTGTTTCCAAAAAACCTATACTTTTTCCGCTTCCTGTGGCATGTTTGCACGTACCAATAAGGGAAAAAAGTAGCCGGTTTAAAATGGGTTTAAAAAAGTTAGTTTTAAAATGTTTTAAAATGGACAGTGGGCGGGGGAGCTTGTCCCCCATTGTACAGTAAAGGGCTTCTCGGGGGCTTTTCAAAAGGCTCCAAACCTTTACGGCACCGTTGAAACAAATTTAACTTTCTTAGCCTTTTTTACCACCTACTCCCTTTTCCCTTTTTGGTAAATGCTACTCCCCCAGGAAGCGGAAAAATATAAGGATTTTTAAACAGTGCTTGAAAATTGAATGCAACCAAAACTTATGGAGTTACAGCGAGTTGAAGCAAAATAAGCAAGAAAGAATGTTTATACACTCTTTTACTTTCCTTCATTATCTTAATATTACTGTAGTCTTAGTGTAATTTTTTATGCTCATGATATGCAGCAATGTATTATAAACACGATGGTAGGCTCAGCTTTTATAAATATCATCTGGTAGCTTGGTAATATCGGGTAGGAGTACAACATTTCAATGCACTGAAAACCTAAAAGTCCGCCTACTCTTGTGATAGTCAGTCATGACTTTATTTTTTACCCTATTGAGTTATGAATGGCGTGTTGTTGTTGAACAATCACTGCCTGATTCACTGCTGCAAACAAAATAGGCCTATCTTGTGTAAGAGATGAGTAAAGCCAAGAAATATGAATATTGTTCTGAGGCAACGCGAGGGTTGCGGCGAGGCAGGTACCACCACCATCGCCACCCAGCCCAAGTCTATCAGCCAATCAGCGACGTCCTTACAAACTCGGCTAGGCAGCGAGCAGCTCCCAGCCAGGAATCCAGCTTAAGTGAATAGACTATAGTAATATAGTCCAGGCAGATGGATACGTCAGGTATCCATCATAAGAATTGTGGGTTTAGATGTACAAGCATGAAATTTGGCACAGTCATAGATAATAATCTAATGAATAATTCCAGATATGGACCCACCGTGAAAACGTCCTATGGTAGCCGTGGCGGCCATTTTACAAAATGACCGTTTTGACCGCGATTATTTTTAACCGGACGACACAAATGCTTCTTTATGTTTTAAGGGAAATGACTCTAGATACACATATATGCCATAATTGTATTCTCCAAATGACCACAATTTGCATTTGTGTTGCCAGCAATGTCAATTAACCCACCAGGGAGCGTAATAAGTGCTGACTCATCAAATTTCGGAACCTCCGCGTTCAGGAGTCAATGTTTCAGGAAATTAACAGGAACAAATTAACTAGTTGACAGGAAAGTACATATTTATTTTAAGTAAACCACTATGATCTATGACTGTGCCAAATTTCATGCTTGTACGTATAAACCCAAAATTCCTTATGATGGATACACCTATCTGCCTGACTTAAAAGTAACAAATTTTAGTAACTAAGCAAATTTTTTTGGTGGCTAAGGGATAAATACACTTTCGTCAAAATTTGTAAAATGCCTGGTTTAGTAATATTTTATTTTGGTTAAGTTGACAAAAGGGAATATGGTAAATTTAAACAGTTTTGTCTACAAACAATACAGTTTGTTAACAATAATCTAAACTCAAAAGTTCTCAATTTAATTTCAGCTATGTATATAAATACTAATTACAGCAAATATATTGGACTGTTTTTGTAAACGCATTTTAAATACATTATTCCGTAAGTTTGAAAGAAATTTCAACAAGCTTCCAAGATTGATTAGAAAGAAATAGTGAAATAATAAAAGCTCCCCGTATATAGATATGTCCCATCATCCCAACAATATATACCCAATATATATGAAATGGCAACAAGTTGCTCCCGAAAAATTGAAGATTATGATATTGACATTATTTAAACATTTGGGTTTTCGCCGTATCAATCATTGGGGGCAAAACGCCGGGTGGGCGCGTCGCCTCGCCCACCCTACGCGCCACTCCGGGGGTCACCACGCGCGAGTTCCCATGCAGGCTCCTTTCCCATACCAAGCAGCTCTCGACAAGAAACATCAACTTGCCCCCCGCCACGAGCCTTGTGGGCGCCCCCTTGGCCTCCTCCCACGCCGGATTGTCCCCTTACAGATACAACCCGATGGGAAGGATCGGTTTCAGGGTAGCGTGCCACATGCCCATATAGCCGAAGTTGGGGGCTGACGGACTATGCAGGTAATAGGCCCGATTCAGTCCTCACGGTGCAATCGCTGATTTTTACAAAGTAATCATCCCAGCGATACCCCATGATTCTGCGAAGACCTTATTACCAAAGGCATTGATTCGTCTCTTCAAGTCACTAATTTGTGTCCATGTCTCACAACATAGAGTTTAAGACAGGGATCACAAGCGACTTGAAGATCCGGATCTTTGTCCTTCTGCACAGGTACCGACAACGCCAAATACTCCCGCTGAGCGAGTCCATAACACCGTGGGCTATGCCAATCCGCCGTAAGACTTCTTGACGTGACCCGCCGTCATTATGGACTGCGCTACCAAGGTATGTAAAACTTTCCAAGATCTCAATGTCCTCGCCACACGCATGAACAGACTGTACAGCTTCATCTAGTAAGTCTCCAAACACCTGAACCTTGGTCTTGAGCCAGGAGACCTCAAGTCCCAAAGGCTTTGCCTCCTCGTGCAGCGCCTCGAGAGCCATCACCAGGACCTCCAGCGACTCAGCAAAGATTACTGCATCATCGGCAAAAACAAGATCAGTGATCTTGGTGTTGCCGACGGATGCTCCACAATCACTTTGATCTACAACCTTGTCCAATACCCAGTCCATACAAGCGTTGAAAAGTGATGGGGCAAGGACGCACCCTTGCCTCACTCCTGTATTCACAGGAAAGAAGCTGGATACACCTGCCCCACACTTCACAGCACTCGCAGTCCCAGAATACAGTACGCCGTAGGTCCAATGAAAAGTGAAATATAGATTATTTCGAATTTGGCATGGTGTTTTCATATGTAAAATTGAATTTTAAGGGTGGTTTGTTCGCTTCAACTTTTTGGTTTGAGCACTTCTAGCTATGCAAAAATGGACTTTTATATTTATATGCAAAACAGCTTAGCATAAACCATTTTTAAACACACAGAAAGGCCACTTAAGTTCGAGATTCGATAAATTTCACTGACGACAAAGTTGTAGAGCGCTAAAAACTCTATCGGAAGTATGCTCTCAATATTGCCGTAAGACCTACATTAAGTCCGCCAGTCGCCGGAAAGCTCACTTCTCATACAAAATCGCCTCGTTTTTCGGGTAAAAACTTTTTTCCTGGCAACTGGATTTTCCACGTTATTATTTACCCAACGTAGGTGGTTTCAGGGCTGGATACTGTTTAAGGTCTAAGGTCCTATCACCAAACTCCAAAAGTCACAAAAAAACAGCGTAAGTTGGTCAAACACGTACGGTCGAAGTCCAGCTCCGCATCCAAGCATCCGGTTCGACGTTCCGCCCACTGCTGCTGCTGCCTTGGCTCCTGGATTCCTCCAGGACCTTATCGCTGACGGCCACCTCTCTCCAGACATGTCGTACCTGGTCTGCGATCCTAACAAGCTGAGGAGGGCCAGGCAGGATGCCATGGCATCGGCCAGGGACCTTGACCAGGGGAGGCACCAGGGTACCAAAATAGTTGGATTGGGTTACGATGGGAGGAAGGACAAGACCAGGGCGATGGTGCCCGACAGCTATGGGAAACTGCACCCAAGGTTGATCAGGGGCATGTGTCAGTGACAGAGGAGCCATCTGGAAGGTATCTTTGGCACTTTGTACCATGAAGCATGAAGTCACAGGTCGCGTGCAACTATTATTCCTCTCTCTCTTCTCTCTCTCTCTCCTCTCTCTCTCTCTCTCCTCTCTCTCTCTCCTCCTCTCTCCTCTCTCTCTCTCTCTCTCTCTCTCTCTCTCTCTCTCACTCTCTCTCTCGTCTCTCTCTCTCTCTCCACTCCTCTTCTCTCTCTCTCTCTCTCTCTCTCTCTCTCTCTCTCTCCTCTCTCTCTCATCTTCTCATTATTATTTATTACTATTATCGTTATTAATATTGTTTTGATGACAGGAGGGTGAGGAAAGTCATTAAAGGAATGAAGATTCTGGAAGCGCGCGGTACGTTTTCCTTCCTTATTGATCCAAAATTCTCTGGAATGATCAATTATCACATAAATTGATTTTCACATTTAATTGTAAGTTATATACAATCAACAAAATTAAATACCTATGAGAGAGAGAGAGAGAGAGAGAGAGAGAGAGAGAGAGAGAGAGAGAGAGAGAGAGAGAGAGAGAGAGAGAGAGAGAGAGAGAGAGAGAGAGAGAGAGAGAGAGAGAGAGAGTCTGAGAGAAACGGAGGCCCGTACCGAGAGTCGAGGCGGTAGAGCAACGAATGACGACGTACCGACGAAGGTAAGGTCGCGGTAGAACCTTCAAATCGTTACCGAGAGTGGACAGAAAGGGAGGGTTGGTTGAGGTTTCACGCGGCGGTGTATTGGCAACAATGTTGCTTCAAACTGCGGAGCCAGCAGTACGACTAAAATAGTGTATAATGCGAATTTGCCCTTATACTCATCACAAACATCAACAGAAACGTTGCGATCGGCTATGAAGTTGATGAAATATATATATAATGAAGTTAATTAACAGTAGAGGCGTGTATACGTAAGTTTCTCTACCGCTCATGTGAACATATGCGGTAAGAGAACCGTCCCTGGCGGTCCTGGCAGCGACTTCATGATGGCGACGGCTGAAGCCGCGACCCACCCCTCTATCCTGAACCTCCTTCATTATTGTCATTAAATCACTATATTGCCGCATATGTAATACCTAATAATCTTATACTTTACTTAAATCTATTGGCAGAACATTTTTAACATATCTCTTAATCCCTCCAGATTAGGAATGTAATAAATATTCATCGAAGGTTGAGTGAAGACACGGGATACCCATGTCTTCAACCTTGACCGCCACCGCGTCCCTGCTCTTCGTTCCAAAATTACAGGGTTTTTTTATCCGTCTTATGGTAAGCGAAGGTCTGCCGTTCGTCGTTCTAAAACACCCTACCGTCATGACTCTCGGTACGGGCCGATATCTCAGAGGCCAACATGTTGATATAAAATGTTGCTAGTCTCCCTTCATTTTCACTCTATCAAACATCTGAGGACACCATCGTCTTCATGAGATGTTTCTCTTTCACATAACTTGATTTATGTTTACAGGTAATTAATAATTTTATTAAAAACGTGACACAGAAAAAAAGTGGTATAAACATTTATTCTCTCGTCCTTGTGTTCAACTCTCCTAATCTCGTTTATTTCTTTATATTAGAGTTTTTTCTTCCAAGCAGTCGTAACCCACCATCATTCTAGTGTTCAGTATAGAAGTCAAAGAGTGACCATTAATCGAATGAAGTAAACTACAGTGAAAAGAAGTGAGACGTCTAGTGTAAGGATATTTTTAGTGATAGTGCATTCTGGGATGACCGGGATGAGCGGAGCGGGGAGAGAGTTGCCAAGGGTCGCCAGATGGCGAAATATTCTGAAAACTGCGACATTACTTAGCGTGGTCGACTGTACGTACGTACATATAAATAAATGAAGCAAACTTAATGGAAAGGAAATATATGAGAGGAAGAGGAGGGGGGGGTAAGACTGAACTATCTGAAGGTGCTGTAATTATATCAGACACATGTGTATTGTGTAAGAATTTAAGTATCTTGGTCCATGTATGTGCATTAAGGGGAGGGGTAAGCATTCAGGTCATCCTATAGAAGGAATGGTTGAAATTTTATGAAACCTTAACACAATGTTGGGACTATAACAGAAGTGCTTCAAACCAAAAATAAAGAACTTTTGATGATATGATTTTTTAAATTTTTTTTAAACGTAAATTCTTCAAGCTTTTACTCCTCCTTCAGTTTTGCTACTAATGTTTATTTTCAAAGTTCATTTTAAAGAAGAAATTTATTTCCATTAAATTGGTTGCTGGAATTTTAATTTTTTTACAAGTTTTTAAGATATATGTAATTTACAAAGAACAAAAAACAACAACAAGATGTAATTATGATCTGATTAAGACATCATTTTTTCATATATAAATAGTTTAGCAAGAGGAATCCTTATTTCCAATTTTTTCAATTCCAAGAGGAATTAAAACAAACTTAAAAGATTCAAAATTGGTTACAAATTGAGCAAGTAGTGCACTTATAGAAATATTGGAAACCAATCAAAAAGTAATTCTGAGAAAACGGTCCTCAAAGATTGGCTACAAATTACTCCTATTACAATCCATTTAACAGAAATTTCAACTTTGTAAGTTATATAACTCTTTTAATAAAGATTCCAAAATAAAAAACAGATCAGAAATTGATCAATAAATAAAAAAGACACAGCATTTTGAATGCAAGTATCCAGAGCAATTCTTGGCGGCGATTTTAGCGGCGATGGGCCTTTTCATCTAATAGACCAAATATAAATAATAAAAAACCTACATACCTTTATCAGGGCCTTCCTAGAATGCCTTGTCTTTGTTCAAACTATTTTCACATTACCCCAGGGGTGGTTTGATAAGCGCGTTTTTTCCCCCCGGAGTTTCCCCAGTAGGCCTACTCCCGTAGGCCTACGAGAGTAGGCTTACTTTCTTGGGGTTGCTGTATCGTACAGCAACCACAACTATTTTTTTCAGATAAAATAACAAGATAACTGAAAAAAAAGGTAAAAATTAATTTGTATTAGATGATATGGCAACAATCCCTGACGTATTAGCCCTTTAAACGCGCGTAGGGCATTTGAAATATGCGCAAAGGTTTAAATGAACGTACATCTAGCAGAGCCGATGATAGCAGCTGGCTGAAGATGCCAAAACCTAATTTTCGTATTTTTTTTATGAAATTCGGCTTCTCAATACTTACCCCTCCCCTTAAAGGTGCGACGGGAGAAAGTGTTGCAAGGGAGGAAAGTGAATGGATCCCTGAGGCGGATGATGCAAGGAAGGACTGTGTGTATAGAGGTGAAAAATGTACTGAGAGATGCAATAATTACACCTACAGAAAGGGAGACACATGAGACGACATGTGGTACTCCAGGGCTATTGCGGTGAATTGCCGGCTGGCACTTCATTGCAAAACCAATGGTTGGGCCTTTGTCGACAGCTGGGACCTCTTTTTCGGGCATAACAACCTCTACCGCAGGGACGGGGTGCACTTTTCGAGGAAAGGAGTTCAGATCTTGTCTGAATCCTTGAAAGGGAGGTAGATGCACTGCAGGCTTTTTTAAGATAGAGAACCGGGGTTTAGACACGGGGGTCGGGGTAAAGGAAACTTGCGACACTAGGAGGAGTTCAGAAGGCAGGGAACTAAAGTGATTCGTAAGAAGAGAGAGAGGAGGGGTTAAGTTAAAGATAAAGGGAAAATTGAAAAAAAAAAAAAGAGGAGTTGCTTTAAAGGTTTACTATACAAACTGTAGGAGCATTTTAAAAAAGATAGATTCCTGAGAGGAATAAATAGTGTAGAAGATTTTGATATAATAGCATTAACAGAAACATGGTTGGATATGTAAGGAAAGGTATTCGATCCGGAAGTCGAGATAGCTGGGTATAATTATTTCACAAGGACAGAGTTAGGCAGACGAGGAGGAGGAGTTGCGTTTTATGCAAGAGGATGCATTGCAGTGTTGTGTTAACAATGTTA
The DNA here is from genome assembly GCA_016584305.1 of Chionoecetes opilio. Lineage (NCBI taxonomy): Eukaryota > Metazoa > Arthropoda > Malacostraca > Decapoda > Majidae > Chionoecetes > Chionoecetes opilio. The sequence continues at coordinate 25,338 of JACEEZ010016319.1, forward strand.
TAAAAACAGATGACAGCATAGAGTCTATAGGGTAGAGGTTACGGAGGGAACTGAGAAAATGGTTTTGGGTGTAGTGTATAGGCCTCCAAACTTATGTAAAGAGGATTCAGCTCCTATATGGGAAAAAAATAAACAAGGCCTGAGATATAATCGATTATGCGTGGTGGGAGGATTTTAATCTTAGGAATATAGACGGGGATTTAATCATAGGTGACAGCGATGCAGATGAATTGTTAAATATAATCCAGGATAACTTCCTAAGTCAAGCAATCAAGGACCCAAAATAGAGGAGATAATATTCTAGATCTATTGCTGCCCAAATAGAGACGATTTAGTTACAAATGTGGAGGTCGGGGGAATTTAGATAATAGCGACCATTATGAGATCAGATTTAGCTTAAAAATGGGAAGTTGGAAAATTAAGTGGCAATAGGCATCGAATACCTAATATCAGAAAGGCCAATTATGCGGGATTAAGAAGACACTGGAGTTTATAATAAGAGGTGTGGGATGGAGGAGCAAAATTTTTCCCCCAGGACAGGGCGATGACAGCTGGAAAGGCCAATTATGAAGGATTGGGAAAAGACACCTGGAGGTAATGTGTGCGGTCCAGATATGGTAGTGAGGTCGAGGCTGAGGAGATAATTAGAGCGGTTAGACAAGGAAGTGAGGTCAGGACTGAGGAGGTAATTTTGAGAAAGGTTAGAAGGGGAAGTGAGGTCGGAGCCGAGGAGGATTTACCTCATTTGTAAGGAATATAATTGACGGACAGAAAAAAAAATTCCTTATAGGGAAATAAGGTCCAGAAAGAGTGATCCAAAATGGATGACCACCAAGTTACAAAACACAATATTGGAGTAAAAAAGAAACTATTTTTAAGGTTCAAGGCAGGATTGGTAAACAAAGAACAGTTTTAACGTTGATGGCGAGAACCCGTGAAGAAAATTTAACTCGAGTTGCTAAGAACAATTTTTAGATTAAAGTAGCAGAACAGGCGAAAGGGGACCCAAAGGGGTTCTATCAGGTATATAAAACAAAGAAAGGGAATAGTTGGGCCGTTAAGGTCAGGACAGGGTGAGGTCTTAAATACGGATGAGGATATGTGTAGGAGTCTAAATGATTATTTCTTAAGTGTTTTTACGGAGGAGGATACACAGACGGATACCTGATAGTGAACATATGTCCAAAGGAAGCGATGAGGAGAAACTCAAAAGATATTGTGGATAACTAGGGAAATGGTGGAGGAGGGTATAGAAAAAAATAAAAACATTGAAATCGCCAGGACCAGTGAAGTGTTATCCCCGGGTTTCTAAAGGAATGCAAGGAGGTTGTTAGTGATCGTTAGTGCACATTTTTAAGGGAAATCGGTTGAGATAGGCGATGTGCCATTATTGTGGAGGAAAGGAATTGTTGTTCCCATATTTAAGAAGGGAGACAGAGGACTAAAGTCAAATTATCGACCCGTAAGTCTAACATCAGTGGTGGGTAAATTATTGGAATCTATTATTGCAAAAAACATTAGAGAGCACTTAAAATAAACATTTGTTTGATCAATGATCACAACATTTGGATTCACCAAGGGTAGGTCATGTCTCAACCAATTATTGAGTTTATATAGGAAAGTTTATGAGACGGCAGATAATGATAAGGATTAGATATAATATATCTGGACTTTAGTAAGACAAAGTACCACACAAACGACTCTTAAATAAGGTTAGGCTCATGGTATAGATGGGGAAAGGTTCTTCATTGGATCAGAGCTTGGCTAAGTAATAGGCAACAAAGGGTTACAATTAATGGTTCCAAATCTGAATGGGGACTGGTGACAAGTGGGGGTACCACAAGGGTCTGGGTTTTGGGCCCATTAACTATTTTTGATTTACATCAACGACTTGGATAGTGGGATTAGCAGTGATATCAGCAAGTTTGCTGATGATGGTACGGATTTGGACGGTAGGATTATTGGATCACAGTCTGGGCCCTAAACATATTGCAGGGAGACTTAGATAAACTTAACGAGGGGTCAGATGGCAGATGGAATGTAATATTGATAAATGTGCGTTATGAATGTTGGTAGAAAAAAACCCTGGCAATAGATACACCATAAGCAATGTATCGCTGAAAAGATCAGAAGGGAAAAAGATTTTGGGGTGAGGGTGAGCCCAGACCTTTGACTAGGAAACAATGATTTTAGGGCCGAAATAGAGTAAAAGGTATTTAGGATTTTATGGTTAAAAAAGTAGAAGGGGGGAATTTTTTTAAAGCTTTATCGGCTCTAGTCAGGCCTCACCCAGATTGCAGTTCGTTTTTGGGGCTCCATATTACAGGATGGATATAGTGTTGTTAGAAAAAAAGTGCGAAAGGTGACCAAAAATGAACGGGGTGCGTAATTTAGTTATGGAGGAGATTGAAATTTTAAAATTTCACCCCTCGAGAGATGCAGGTAAGGGGGGATCTGACGAATTTTTAAGTGGGATAAAGGGTTTAAAAAAGGAGAGGTAGGAAAAGTTCTTACGGCTTTTTAAAAAGGGTTTTGAACAAGAAGTAACGGGTTCAAGCTGGAAAAGCGTAGATTTTTGAAAGGAAAAAGGGAAAAATGGTTCAGAAATAGGGTGGTGAATGAATGGAAAGGGGCTCAGTAGACAGGTATTTGTGTGGTCTTTGGGGAGCTTTAAAGGGGAGCTGGTAGGTTCATGGATGGGGATGAAAGGGGTTGGTATTTTTGGGTGACGGGAAACTACCACGTGTGGGCCTCGCGGCCTTTTGTAGCTTCTTATTTTTTTATGTTCTTATTTTTCTTATGACTTTGGTGTGGATGTAAGAAAAAGGTCGGGGAAAGCAAGCAGTTGAAAAAAGCTTTGAGAAATGCCGATGTTGAGAAAAAGTATGGTGAAAGAAATGAAAGTGTGTGGGGTTTTTGTACGGGTTTGCAGTGCATGTAAGGGTGAGGGGTAAAATGGGGAGGGGTTTAAAGGGGGTGAAACACAAACTCTGAGGGGTTTGGTCAAAAAAAGGATGGCATGAAGTGGATAACAAAGAGAGTATGTATGAGTGTAGTGAGGGGTGGTTATAGAGACCCCTCAGTGAAAAGGGGGGACAGAGTGCTGGAGTATGTGAAAAGAAAGGGGTAGAGAGGAAGGGAAGGGTTGAAAGGACAGGAATAAATGGGATTTTGTCGCAGCCCCCCCCTTGGGGTTTTCCCTCCCAAAAGAAAAATAGATAGATAGTTTTTTTAAATTTTTTGTGAAAAACTGTACCTTTTAATTTTCGGTAAAATAAATTTAAAGGGGTTTGAAGGTTTTTTTATGGAAAAATAAATTTTGGTTCATAGAATACCCTTAGACTTTTTTTTTTTATTGCTTTTTAATTTTATTTTAGGGTAAAAATTAAATTGTTAATTTATCTTTATTATTACTTTTATTATTAGGGGTAATTACATTATCATTGTTATTTTGTTTTTTTACTTTTTATTCCATTTTTTAAAACTTTTAAACATTTGCACAAGAAAAGGGCAACAGCCCCCGCTTCCATACAACCACATTTCCTCTTCTTCCCTCCCCATTTTCCCAAGCATTTTCTTCCTTAAAATTTAACTAGCACTCAATTACAGTTGCGTTTTTCTAGGACAATTTGGTTTGCCGGAATTAATGTAGTAGTTTTTCTTTTTAAAATTTTTGTATTTTCAAATATTCTGGGCGTGTAGGGTCACTGTAGGGAGGTGGTGGTGGGGGGTTTTGGGGGGGGGAGGGGTTCGTTCGTTCTTAACAACTCACTATGAAATTATCGATTGTGATTGATGACTGATTGATTAGCGATGTGATTGTGCAGAAATGGGGGGGAGATTATCTTGGTTATATTTGAAAAATTTTACCCTTATCTCGCTCTCTCTCCTCCCCACTCCTGTGCGGTAGCCCACTCCCGTCCATCATTCTTCATCCCCTTTTTTCTTTTCTCTTTCACGATTTCTTTTTCTTTTAAAGGAGTATACATTTTTAAAAGTTGTGTTTTTTTTGTTTAAAATCATGTGATCAGTTATGTTCACCATTAAATTTGATGTGTAGATTAAAATTGTTCCCTTTGATACGTAATGATCAAGTGAAATTTAAAGGGCATGTGAGTAGAAAGGTTGATTTTTGGAGCAAAATATTATTTTTCAAAATTTCACAAGTTGACCTTCACCCCGTGTCGTGTGCGAGAAAGAAATAAATTTGTTAAATTTTTGGGGGATATAAAAAAAAACCCTGTTATGTACGAAACCTTCCACGGCAACAACAGATTTTATAAATTTTTTATATGTCACATGGCAGGTGTCCTGCTTGGTTGGGGCGGGGGTTTTGGGTCCTTGTCCCGCCCGGCTGCTTCCCAAACCCCAGTGAGGTTCAGTCTCGGTGAAGGATCCTTTGGGCTCGGTTATGTTACCCAGGGGGCTACAACCTGCGGGGCCCGGGCCCCACTTAGTAAAATCCTCCTTGGGAAGATTGGTCTCCCTTAGCTCCGATAAAGGGAAACTTTTTTTTAGCCTTTAAACAAACCCGGGAGATACCTGGGTTGAGGGGGTAGGGCCCGGGCCCAGAGAGCCAGTTATGAGGTAAAAGAACACTGCAAGCAAGGGCATTGTATTCGTTTTTCTCACAGAAACATACGCCCAAATTTTTTTTTTCCATTTTCCCACGAAAATGTCTTCAAATACAACCCCATAAGATTTTTTTTTATATTTATATTTTTTAATATATAATATGTTTGTTTTTATTTATATTGTTTTCCTTCGTCAGCGTTCCATTTTGGGCTTCCCCGTGGCAACCTGCAGGAAAACTCCCAAAACCCCCACTCACGCCTCTCCGACCACCGAAAACCATAACCCGACCTCTCAAGGAAAGTGGCTCCTCTTCCTCTTTCTCCTCTTCCTCCCCTCTTTCTCCCTCCTCTCTCCCTCTTTTCTTTTCCCTTTTCCTCTTCTTCCTCCCCCCTGCTCTCTCTCTCCTTTCCCTCCCCCCCCCTCCTCCTCTCTCTCTCTCCTCTTCTTTTCTCTTCCTCCTTTTTTCTTTCTTCCCCTTTGTGACGCAGCCAAAAAATCCGAAAAAAAAAACCCTGTTTATATTAAGAAAGTGTTGTACCCTAAAATTTGTTTCTGTGGTTTTTTTTTCCCCGTCTAGTTTTAGGTGCCTTGGCAAATTTACTCCCTTTTTTCTTGGGGGGCGGGGGGGTTTTTTTAAAAAGGGGTAAAAATCGGGGTTTTTTTTTTAAACCTTCCCCGGAANCTTCCGCTTTTAACAAGCAGCTCTCGACAAGAACATCAACTTGCCCCGCCACGAGCCTTGCGAGCGCCCCCTTGGCCTCTCCACGCCGGATTGTCTCTACAGATACAACCCGATGGGAAGGATCGGTTTCAGGGTAGCGTGCCACATGCCCATATAGCCGAAGTTGGCGCTGACGGACTATGCAGGTAATAGGCCTTGATTCAGTCTCAGGTGCAATCGCTATTTGACACTAATCATCCCAGGTACCCCATGATTCTGCAAAGACACTTATTACCAAAAGGCATTGATTCGTCTCTTCAAGTCACTATTTAGTGTCCATGTCTCACAACCATAGAGTAAGACAGGGATCACAAGCGACTTGAAGATCCGGATCTTTGTCCTTCTGCACAGGTACCGACAATGCCAAATACTCCCGCTGAGCGAGTCCATAACACCGTGGGCTATGCCAATCCGCCGTAAGACTTCTTGACGTGACCCGCCGTCATTATGGACTGCGCTACCAAGGTATGTAAAACTTTCCAAGATCTCAATGTCCTCGCCACACGCATGAACAGACTGTACTGCTTCATCTAGTAAGTCTCCAAACACCTGGACCTTGGTCTTGAGCCAGGAGACCTCAAGTCCCAAAGACTTTGCCTCCTCGTGCAGCGCCTCGAGAGCCATCACCAGGACCTCCAGCGACTCAGCAAAGATTACTGCATCATCGGCAAAACAAGATCAGTGATCTTGGTGTTGCCGACGGATGCTCCACAATCACTTTGATCTACAACCTTGTCCAATACCCAGTTCATACAAGCGTTGAAAAGTGATGGGGCAAGGACGCACCCTTGCCTCACTCCTGTATTCACAGGGAAGAAGCTGGATACACCTGCTCCACACTTCACAGCACTCTCAGTCCCAGAATACAAACCAGTTATCAAACCAATAGTCCTTGCAGGAATCCCTCGAAGTCGCAGAAGATCCCAAAGTGACTCACGATGCACTGAGTCAAATGCCTTCTTGAGATCAACATAGGCTGCAAGCATCCCCTGTCGAAACTCACGTCGGCGTTCCACCAGGACATGAAGCGCTAGGATACGGTCCGTTGTTGACTTACCAGGCGTGAACCCAGACTGCTGAGGTCTCTGATGCTTCACCAGATGACTGCGAATCCGTGTCAGCAATAGATGGGCAAGCACCTTGCCTGGTACGCTGAGCAGTGTAATACCGCGGTAATTGTTGCAGTCCTGACGGTCCCCTTTCCCTTTCCAGATAGGGACGACCAGCCCCCTTTTCCAGTCAGGAGGAATGGTACCTGATTGCCACACGGCAGTCAGGACAGCATGCAACCCGCGGATCATGGCCTCACCCCCAGCTTTGAGGAGCTCCGCACTGATATTACAAGCACCAGCTGCCTTTCCACCCTTCAACTTTGCTACAGCCTCTCTGACTTCGTCAAGAGAGGGTGCGGTTTCGTCAATGGGAGGATCGGCATTCACTGCCTGTAACCCAGTGGTGTGAAGCTGCTCAGTTGGAGGGTCCACCGTGAACAACTGCCCAAAGTACTCAGCCCAACGAGCCATCTGCCCATCCATGTCCGACACGAGGCGCCCATCTGCTGTTCGAATAGCACTCGCCCGAGAAGGAGACTTGGAACGGAGCTTCTTCAGGGCTCGGTAGGCGGGTCGGAGGTCATTAGCGTTCAAATGACCCTCGACATCCTCAGCGAGACTCCTGACATACCTCTCCTTGTCTCTCCTCAGGAGGGTTCTAGTCCGGCGTGACAGAGCCCTGTGCTGGTCCCGGTTCCCAGCCAGCCTGGCAGCGCGACTCTCCTCAATTTTCTCCAGCGTCTCCGTCGAGACAAAACCACGCCTTGACCTCGGGCGCTCCCCAATACACTCCTTGGCAGCCTGTAGAGTTTCACGTTTGAAGGTATCCCTGACCAGTTCTACAGGGTCCCCGAGAGCACCGAGCATATCAACCGATTTGAGAACTGCACACCGCAGACTCCATGAGCACATGTCCAAGTCCTTCAGTTTCTCAAGATGAAACACAGTATGGTTACCTCTTGAGATTCTTCCTGGACTTGACATGAAAGCTAGTGTACAAACAACAAGTCTGTGATTCTGTTTTCCAAAGAACTCACACTCCGGTAAACCGCTGCAGTTTCTGGAGGAATCCTCCAACGCGTACAACGAGGATGTTGGTCGATCTCCTTTAGCTACCCCTCACCGGCATTACTATACCAATGTCCAGCGGTGCCATCTGCTCTGCCTCTGATACCAAGAACCTGCATTTTCTCAACTTCTGGATCTTGCAAGTTCCAGAGCAGAGAACTGTTGGTGTTTCTGGTACCGGACCGATGGGGAACCAACACATAACTCCTAAGCCGCTCCCTAAAGTCCACTCTTATATACAAATGCTCGAGTTCGGTAAACGTCTCATTTAGTCATATAGCATTATATCCTGGTAAGAAATTTAGAGCAATGGCCTTAATGAAACGCTTGTTACCCATATTCTTTATTTGTTGGCAATCAGTGTACGGCAAATTTTTGACAGTGTAACGACAAGGTCAAATTTTGATAACGTTAGGTGCAGGAGTTTTAGAGTGTAGCCTACACGGTGGGAGTGGAGGCCGTGGGACACTGCTGCAGCAAGGTGTTCAATGGTTTACAGTCGTTCATCGCACCAGGGGCAGTTGTAGTATACTGGTAAACCCGAGCGACTAGCTTTCGTCATCTGCAAATTCCCCGAGCTCTCAAAAACACAACTGGCGACCAGCAACGATGCACCACGGCTTGGGCGACCGTCCATCACAGCAGGAAGCCTTACCAGCCCTGCCTGATACAGTGCCGCGAGACTCGTGAAAAATGTAGTACTTGGGTGTGAAATGGGTGTTTCTGATATTAATTTTTGTGCGATTGGCATGTACTTGCATCCTGTGTGGGTGCAGCGGGGGGGCTGTGCTTCCCAAGAGCTGAGCACCCTATTGCAACCTGTGGGCGGCGACGATATATGTTGTGCAGACGTGGAGCGGCGGGTAGTAGCGGGGCCACCGAGATGAGAGGGCTCGCTACTACCCGCCGCCGACACGATCTGCAGACATATCGTCGCCGTGTGGGTTGTGAATGGAAGCTAAGCTCTCGGGAAGGGCACAGCTTTCTTGCTGTGCCCATGCAGATGCAAGTAATGTGCCGTGTCGCACAAAAAATATATCAGAAGCACCCGGGATTCTTCCGGGTACTGTAATTTTTCTTCTCCGAAGTCTCCGTGTGTCTGTGTCCGGGCGGGGGCTGGGAGGCTTTCCTGCTGTGTCGGTCGCCAGCAAGTTTCGCGCCAAGGCTGGAATGTGGGCTGTTGTTTTCTCCCCCGCGCATTTTACAACAGTCATGTTTTTTATGGAAATAAGTGCGGTGGAAATGAATTATTTTTTGTGGATTAGATTTTGAATAATCCCCCCCCGTTCAACATAATTATAAAGAAAAAATGGTCGGGACGTTATAGGACGATGACTTGAACTTGGATTAGGACGATTGCTGTCCGACCTTACATGAGTAGATCATACTTTCAATCTATTTCTCAACCATGTTCATGGTAGTTCATGGTTCATGTATATCAAACCATTGGTTTTATTATGAAAACCTAATATTCAACATAAGACACTTAAGATTGCCATATTTGGTTAAATTAACATAGCATATTGGTCGCTAGCACCAGTTTGTCCGCAGTTGCCTATCTAATCAAGATTTATGACATTGGACGGATCTAATGGGCTAAAACAGTGACTGACCTGCATCTGGTGGCCCGTGCCTGGGAACCTCCCGTCAGCTCCAGGACGTCGGGTCAAGGGGGTGTCCGGCTAGACTTATTTTCCATTATTCCCTACCAAACCAGCTACAATTAAGTGTGTTGTTCAACATAGGTTTTAATGCAAAATGAAAATATAAGGCCCTACCGAGAGTCATGATGAAGGTCGAACGACGACGACTACGACAGAGGAGGGCAGCGGGGTAAAAGGATAGTTTTCGGAACCAAGAGGCATCGCGACGGTCCGGCACTGAAGACACGGGTACTCCGTGTCTTCGTGCCGACTTTCGTCGACCGTGTCGTAGCTGCTCTTCGTCCTGAAAAATATCCTTTTACGCTACAGCTTCCTCTGTCGTTCGTCGTTCGTCGCTCGAACTTCATCATGACTCTCGGTACGGGCCAATGAGTTTTTCCATAGCGTTATAATGAGGATTGTTAGCAAAATAAAGCATTCGACACATTTGTCCTACAACATTCCATACAAATACTGTAGAGGAATGCATCAGGCGGGTTGTATGGGTAAATATTAACCTTATCTTTTGCAATGCGTTCCTGGATGCTTCCCTCTACAGTATTCTCTCAGTAAATTTTGTAGGACACAGTGGGTCGCATGCTTCGAATTGCCAACAATCTCTTTTATAACTCCATGAATAATGTAAAACTCTTATATTTTCATTTTGCATAAATCTAGCATGGTTTAGCATGAACAACACTTAATTGTAGCTGGTTTGGTAGGGGATAATGAAAACTAAGTCTAAGCCTGACACCCCTTGACCCGACGTCCTGAGATGACGGGGAGGTTCCTCAGCGGCCACCAGATGGCAGGTCGCTCACTGTTTTAGACAGTACTCAGTGCAGAGGCCCATGGGAGAGAGGGAGGTAGGTAGGTATGTATACTTGTAATTCTCTGACTGTCTTCTTTATAGGGCTTTGGCACTAAGGCGGACTTTTTGTTACCTCTATCTTTTTTTTTGCCCTTAGTCCCAGTCCTTTGTGTGTGTAAAAAAAAAAAAGGTAAAGGTAGGATTATTTTCACATCAGTTTAGGAATATTTCTCTCAACCCATTTTGCATCCATTTTTTAAGCCCAGTCCTTTTTTTTTTTATCCTTGTAATGGTCCTCCACGGAGCCATTGCTGTTCACTCAACACTACTCAGGAGTTGACATGACCTCCATCATTTGCCTTATTCCTTTGCCGTCCACACTTCACAATTATATACCGTGCCTTCACTTCCCCCAGGCCACTGACACCAGATAACTGTCTTCTTATTCCGCCAGGCCACTGAACTACCATATACTGTCTTCTTAATTCTCCCCAGGCCACTGACTACCATATTACTGTCCTTCGTATTCCCCCAGCCAATGACTACCATATACTGTCCTTCTCATTCTCGCCAGGCCAATGACTACCATATACTGTTTCTTATTCTCGCCAGCCCAATGAATTACCCATATACTGTCTTCTTATTCTCGCCAGGCCAATGACTACATATACTGTCTGCTTATTCTCGCCAGAGCAATGACACCCTATTGACTGTTCTTCTCTTCTCGCCAGGCCATTGACTACCATATACTGTCTTCTTATTCTCGCCAGGCCAATGACGACCATATACTGTCTTCTTATTCTCGCCAAGGCCAATGACTACCCATATACCTGTCTTCTTATTCTCGCCCAGGCCATGACTACCGATATACTGTCTCTCATTCACGCCGGCCACGACTACCATATACTGTCCTTCTTATTCTCGCCAGGCCACTGCTACCATACCCTGTCTTCTTATTCCCTCGCCAGGGCCGACTACCATATACTGTCTTCTCATTCACGCAGGCCACTGACCTACCATATACTGTCTTCTTATTCTCGGCCAGGGCACTGACTTACCATATACTGCTTCTATTCTCGCCAGCAATGACTACCTAGATACTGTCCTTCTTATTCTCGCCAGGGCAACTGACTACCATATACTGTCTCTATTCTCGCCAGGCACTGACTACCATATACTGTCTTCTTATTCTCGCCAAGGCCAATGACTACCATATACTGTCTTCACATTCTCTCCCAGGCCACTTGCCTACATATACTGTCTTCTTATTCTCGCCAGTGCCCACTGAACTACCATATACTGTCCCTTCTTATTCTCAAGCCAGACCAATGACTACCATATACTTGTCTTCTTATTCTCGCCAGCCACTAACTACCATATACTGTCTTCTTATTCTCGCCAGGCCACTGACTACCATATACTGCTTCTTATTCTCAGCCAGGCCAATGACTACCATATCTGTCTTCTTATTCTCGCCAGACCATTGATACCAATATAACTGTCTTCTATTCTCGCCAGGCCACTAACTACCATATACTGTCTTCTTATTCCTTCTCGCCAGGCCAATGACTACCATATACTGTCCTTCACATTCCCGCCATGCCACTGACTACCATATACTGTCTTCTTATTCTCGCCAGGCACTGAACTACCATATACTGTCTTCTTATTTCTCGCCAGGCAATGACTACATATACTGTCTTCTTTTTTTTTTTTATTCCCCCCTCTGCCAGGCACTGACTACCATAACTGTCTTCACATTCTCGCCAGACCAATCTACCATATACTGTCTTCTTATTCTCGCCAGGCTACTGACTACCATATACTGTCTTCTTATTCTCGCCAGGCCACTGACTACCATATACTGTTCTTCTTATTCTCGCCAGGCCACTCGACTACCATATACTGTCTTCTATTCCCGCCAGGCCACTGACTACCATATAATGTCTTCTATTCCGCCAGGCCACTGGAACTAACATATACTGTCTCTTATTCTCGCCACGCGCCCAGTCAATGACTACCATATACTGTCTTCTTATTCCCCGCAGGGCACTGACTACCATATCCGTCTTCTTATTCTCGCCAGCCAATGCCTACCAAATATACTGTCTTCTCATTCTCGCCAGGCCACTGGACTACCATATACTGTCTTTCACTTCTCGCCAGGCCTTGACTACCATATACTATCTTCTTATTCTCGCCATGCCGATTGACTACCATATACTGTCTTCTCATTCTCGCCAGGCCAATGACTACCATAATACTGTCTTCTTATTCCCGCCAGGCCAATGACTAACATATACTGTCTTCTTATTCCCGCAGGCCACTGACTACCAATACGGTCTTCTTATTCTCCGCCAGGCCACTGGCTACCATATACTGTCTTCTTATTCTCAGGCCAGGCCACTGACTACCCATATACTGTCCTTCTTATTCTCGCCAGGCCACTGACTACCAATACTATCTTCTTATTCTGGCCATGCCTTGACTACCATATACTGTCTTTCTCATCTCGCCAGGCCACTGACTACCATATCTGTCTTCTTATTCTCCGCAGGCCACTGACTACCATATCTGTCTTTTTATTCTTCGCCAGGCCACTGACTACCATATACTGTCTTCTCATTCTCCGTGCACAGGCCATGACTACCATATAACTGTCTTCTTATTCTCGCCAGGCCACTGACTACCATATACTCTCTTCTTATTCTCGCCAGGACCCACTGACTACCATATACTGTCTTCTTAGTCCGCCCCCAAAAGGCCAATGACATACCATAACTGTTCTTCTTATTCTTCGCCAGACCATTGACTACCATTACTGTCTTCTATTCTCGCCGGCCCAATGACTACCATTATACTGTCTTCTCATTCCTTGCCAGGTCACTGACTACCAATACTGTCTTCTTCTTCAACGCCAGGCCACTGACTACCATATACTTTCTTCTCATTCTCGCCAGGCCACTGACTACCATATACTGTCTTCTTATTCTCGCCAGGCAATGAGTGACCATATACTGTCTTCCTTATCTCGCCAGGCCAATGAACTACCTATACTGTCTTCTTATTCTCGCCAGCCATTGACTACCATACTACTGTGCTTCTTATTCTCGCCAGGCCATGACTACCCATATACTGTCTCTTATTCTCCGCCAGGCCACTGACTACCATATACTGTCTTCTTATTCTCGCCAGGGCACTGACGACCAATACTGTTCCCTTTTTATTCTCGCCAGGCCACTGACTACCATATACGTCTTCTCATTCTCGCCAGGGCACTGACTACCATATACTGGCTTGCTTATTCTCGCCAGGCCAATGACTTACCATATACTGTCTTCTTATTCTCCAGGCCACTGACTACCATAATACTGTCTTCTATTCTCGCAGCCACTTGACTACCATATACTTGTCTTGCGCATTTCTCGCCAGGCCACTGACTACCATAGACTGTCTTCCTTATTCTCCGCCAGGGCACTGACTACATATACTGTCTTCTTATTCTCGCCAGGCCACTGACTACCATATACTGTCTTCTTATTCTCGCCAGGGCACTGACTACCATATACTGGTCCTTCTTATTTCTCGCCAGGGCACTGACTACCATATACTGTCTTTATTCTCGCCAGGGCACGACTACCATAATACTGTCTTCTTATTCTCGCCGGGCACTGACTACCATATATTGTCTTCTTATTTCCTCTGGCCAGGCACTTGACTACCATATACTGTCTTCTTATTCTCGCCAGGGCACTGACTACCATATACTGTCTTCTTATTCTCGCCAGGGCACTGACTGTGCCGGGATGGTGGTACTAATACTTGTGTATTGATGAGTAGAGGCAGGAACATAGGTGGAGAGTGTGGCGAGGCACGAGGCAGCTGTGTGGCGCAAGGGCGGTCGACTGGGAAGAGTGGGTTCTTTGGTCTGTGATTGTCCGTTACGAGACCTTATATTATGTGGGGTTAATGATTACTCAACTTGTAGATTGTAGACAGAAGATTGATGTATTGGCCAGGATTGTAGTACAGAGGAGATGTTGGGGCAGCCAAGTGGGCCGCCCAGGACGGAGCGCGGAATGTGACCTCTGGGGTGAGTGAGAAGCGAGCGAGTAGTGAGAACTAAGAGAGCGAGGTCACTCGTCAACAATATTTATAGGCGAGGTCAGGGAGAGTTTGCCATATATTGTTTGTTTGTTTAGAGGATAATTCACTCAAAAGCCGTAGTGAGCTACCGATGCAGCTTAGTGTTGCCGAAGCCACCACCCCGGAGGGGGGTCACAAACCCCCGGCTAACACCCGGTACCTTCACTGCTGGGTGACAGGGCTCGGGTTTTAAGAAAGACCACCCATTCTATCTTCGCATCCGCCCGGGGAATCGAACCCGGGGACTTCTCGGTTGTGAACCGAGCGTGCTGAACCACTACATCTACAGTACCCGTTATAGTTCCAAATATACCCTACCTACGACACAGTAACAGTACATTTCCCCCGGTGATAGACGACACTTGCCCTCAGTTTTCCTAGGTGATATAGAGATATGAACAAAACATTGGAGATATAAAGGTGCCGTAACGGGAACACAAACATGAAGCTGAATGGACACACAAAAATGAGGGAAATAACCTTTAACCAAAAATGACGCTAAAGGACATGTGACTGAATCTTCAAAAACATAAATTGGATAACTACCAAGGAGATTTAGAAAATCACACAACAAAAATAGAAAGAAACCGTAAGCTACCCAAGAAAAGATGAGAAAATCACTTAGCAAGGGATACACTAGGTCCCGCAATAGAACGTGGTTCCATAAGCGTTCCCCTATAGAGTGAACGACCTAAAATAAAAATATAAAAATTTATTTATTAATATTTTTTTAATAAATAAAATTCAAATTTCGTTAAGAACGATGTATCATAGAGAACGATTCCGCCATCAAAGTAAGGCAAATCCGAGGAGTCCCTCATATAGAGCGCCGGAATTATCTAAAAACAAAACAGAAAAAAAACCGGCAGGTGACGTGACGTAGATGCGCATTTGTGACGTCACTGTCGTCTGAGTCACCTTGGTTTTTTGTCACAAGCAAGCTTTTGTTTTGCCTCATATGAACATAAGAAAATAAGGAAGCTACAAGATGCCGTGAGAACCTACACGAGGTAGTTCCTGTAACGTAGGGTAGTTCCGGCTCGGTGACGAAACCACACATAATGCAAGCAAAATTTTGGTGAGCAAGCAGCCATAAGAATACTTGCTGTAGCTTGCGTTTTTTTCTGTGTCACTTGAGGGTTCGAGACATACTTTTTCGTAAGCGAGCTTGCCCAGCTGGCGTAAGCCGTGGACAAGGTGATGAAGAGGGGCACGGTGGGCGGCGTTGTCGCACGGGAGATGGGAAAACGGCGGGCGGGTAGCGGACCGCGCAATCTCATCCATTATTACCAAAAAAAAAATCCCTTGTGAAGGATATATGTTGTGATCCATTCACCATTATCGTCAGTTATCGTATTTATTGATGCTTTTTCATTCGAAGGTACACTTTTCCGTTGTTGTGTTTGTGTCGTCTTCCGGTGTGGGTGTGTTTAAAGTTATCCGCTGTGAAGCGGGTATTGTTAATGAGCTTGTTAATGGTTTGAACATGCACCTTTATACAGTAGGAATTTTTGTCAGCCGATAAAAGATCGTTTTCGTGGCTACCAAGAAAACACACCAAGAGTAAACGACAGACCCTCTGACTCGGTAAACGTTTCGCCCTTGCCAATGCGCCACACAGCCTGCCCCTGCCGACGCTTCCCTGCCAGCGCACCACAAGCCCCTGCCTCTGCTGACGAGCAACAGCCTGGCCATCACGAGCCCCAGCCTGGACCTTCATAAAGAACCGTTGCCCAGCCTTCGATTTTGAGGGTTTATGATGGACGTGGCAAAAATGCAAGGCCACGCTCACGTCGCCAATACTACTCCGAGCTCTGGGGGGTCACACTGTGTTGTCATCCTGTTACCATGATTGACCCCAGATGCCTCGGAACCCCTCGCCCCCGGTCATACTCCCTATTAAGATTTAAGTAAGGCAAACAATATGCCTATTTGCCATCATTTTCCTAATGCATAACTATCATTTTATGGTTTTGTATGCATGGGTGTGATGAGTACTATATGTACGGGTCCATGGGCCCGGAGGATCCGATCGAACAATATCAATTTTCTCCCATAGGTTAATTTGTTTTCACATAGAGCTAATTCACATAGAACGACCTCGTTTTATCGACCAATTTTTTCTCATTTTATGTGGGACCCTATTGTATATAAATCACAGAAAGCGAAGTAGAATATAGAATTTGCATGAGTCAACCACTCTGCCACTGAGGCGAGTTAGTGTACCGAAAATAAACTGAGACTATAATATTAGTTAATCACCAAAAATGGAAATAGAAAATCACACCAAATAGATATTACGTGATAAGTTTAACCACTGAAGCGGACGTGGACTGAAATAAACTGAACACTTAGTTAACACTCAACACAATATGTACTGTACTGAGTCCGTAGATAGGGTAATATTTGGCCACCTATATGGCAACTCCTCCCTTACCTCTATACCGGTCACGAGCGAGTTTTCCATATACAGGAGAACCTCGTTATCCGGCACCCTCCGGGGGGGGGAGCGCATGCCGGATAACTCTTTTTCCGTTGTTTTGAGAGTTACTCTTAGGTAACTCGCCCAAAATCCCTTTTTTTTTGTTTTTTTTTTTTTTTTTTTTTTTTTTTGATATATATACATCAAGGAACTGGCCAAGGGGCCCAACAAAAATGGGTTCTACACAAAGCCCCGCTTAGTTTGCCAGTCCCTATAAAGAAGACAGTAAGAGATAAAACTAAAAAAAGGGTTAGCCAATTTTTAGTGAGGGAGGTGTCCTTTTACTCTTCTCCTTGAAAAGAATTTAAGTCATAAGGAAGTGGCAAAATAGAACAGGAAGAGTTTTCCAGAGTTTACACCAGTGAAAAGAGGGGGATGAAAGGGTTGCCAACCCTGCGTAACCCCGCAAATTTGAACTAAATTTCTGCCGATTTTCTCAGTTTTTGAAATAATGGATACCTAATTTACGCCCTGGGTTATCCTGCTGAGTGCCCCTTTTCTACCCCACTTCCTCGTCAGGATGGACCATAGCCAGTCCTCGTGTCGCAACGCCAGCACCACGAAAACTCTCCTCTCTTTGTTCACAGGATCTCCTGACCGGGCCTCACAAGCTAGCCCGTGGTCCTCCTGCGGAGGCCCTGAGAAGAAAAAAAAAAAAAAAAAAAAAAAAAAGTAAATGCCTGGGTCACGATTAGTGCCGTTGTTTTGAGGGCTGCCCGTTGGTTTTAAATGCCGGTTAATGAGGTTTCTCCTGTAGTTTTTTGCCAAATTACCCTACCTACGACCACAGTACAGTACATACTACCTCTAATCTTCCTTCATATTCCTATTTATTCAGATTTTATATTCATATATTCATATTTTTTCCCTTTCTATTCCTTTTCAGATCATGACAAGCCTCACCTCGCAGTTACAGCATCAACCTCAGCAGTGACACCTCAACCTCACAGTGACAGCTCAAACCTCAGCAGTGCGTCCATCTCTGAGTGAGGACGAGGATGACGTCAACCCAGAGATCAGAGTTCGCCATCAATGGGGCAGCGAGAGCTTCCGTTGCCCATCAGAAAAGTTTGGTGCCTGTTGCTATTACCTATCTCCACTATTTCCCCCTTTCTCTTCATCTCATGCCTTAATGTCTTGCTCCTAAATGTTCTTTTCATCACTGATTACCTGATTCCGGGAATCACCAGAGCGTTTGAAATACGAGTAAACCCTAAGCTTAACGGACCCTCGTAAATAATACATTTTCGGCTTTAACAAACTTTTTTTCTGCCATCCGATATATGCGGTGATTTCCAATAATTTCTGTAAATGCGGGGTTTGGTTCGGTGGTGAGCCGGCCGAACATGTACACGCAGGTCGGACCAAAGTTTCATTCCTTTCACAGCGCAGGGGGTGACGTCCACGCTGTCCCGTGGGTACAAATCTCAGCAAACGGAGCAATTAACGGGGAAACTTTTATTTTCACACGTGTTTTTTTACTATTGAACACCCGTCACACATTTTTATTACTTATATCACTTGGTGCTACTATTATTGAAATGTCCTGGTAGACCGCACGCTATAGTAAACACTTCACAGTGTTTATTTTATATGAGAATGTTTTCCTTAGGCATAACCATAAAGAATAGTATAGTTACATTAAAATATTGCGTTTTTCTGTAATAAAGGTTAAGTTTTCGTTTATAGATTTTAAGGTACACTATTTTACTTACATCGAAAAATGCATATCGATTATCATAGCTCGCGTATATTTTACCTATTATAATCCCTTAACCTTTTCTACGCACGAAAGTTTATTAGTTTGTTTCCGTCCACTGCGAATCAATTTGGGGGGGGCTCTCTAATGTTGCCCCGCTGAATGGCCTGACTGTGCGGGCGATGTTTTTGTTTATGTTATCAATTTTCAACCACGATTATCTTTTTTCCTGGCATTATTATAGATCGTTGGTTTTCGCAAGAGATAATTCCTGCCTTATTAAAGACAAAATAACAAGAAATGCAAATAAAATAGCGGAGTTTTAATGACTTCAAAACCATTGGATCAAGAGAAATAAGAATACTTACGTTCACCACTTTCGTAGCTCGATACTTTCTGAGTCTACTTTTTATGGTGTATTGCCAATAAAAGTGTACTTTTAATGAGGATTCCAACGCATACCATTATAATTTTCATATGGCCAGTAGATTTTGAAAGAAAATGGGAGGGAAAACTGCAACTTTTTGGAAGACGGATGGCTAGAGGCGGCTACCACGCCTGCCTACTGAGAGTGAACAGGGACACGGGCCCTTATCAACTTCAAATCCCTTCCCACGAGCGAGTTGAACACAAGTAGTTTATTATAATAGCCTACTTTGGTCTTTTACGCAAAAATTTTGACGGCGATTCTATAAATACTTTTTTTTGGCGAATTTTTTTGTTTTTTGAACGCAATTCCGCAAAAGCCTAAGATGTACAACGCCCGTTTTTGGGACGCGATCGCGTCACCGTGCGTGAACAGGGTTAATATATCGCAATCCCTTGTAATCCTTTCGGCACATATTCCGTAATCATCAAATTTCTTGCTTTAAATCCTTTGTCTTCGTTATTTTCCCATTCCACCCACCTTATTTTAATATCAATAAGGAACAGAATTCCTGGTCTTATACAAAGGAAAATATAGTCCTTAGGATTTTTTTCCAATATGGCTGCCACCTCAATCCCCTTTCCCCTAGTCAAACGTCACTAAGGCTCAAACATTCAATCATTGGGGGCATACGCCGGGGGGGCGCTGTCCGCTCGTCCCCACCCCTTACCGACGCCACTACCGGGGTCACCACGCGCTAGTCCCCTGCAGGTTCTTTCTTATACCAAGCAGCTCTCAACAGAACATCAACTTGCCCCCAAACCACGAGCCTTGGTGGGCGCCCCTTGGCCATCCTCCACTCCGGTTGTCTTTACAGATACAACACAATGGGAAGGATCGGTTTTCCGGGTAGCGTGCCACATACCCATTAGCCGGAGTTGGCGCTGGAGACGGACTATGCAGGTAATAGACTCGATTCAGTCTCACTGTTGCAATCGACTGATTTTGCACGTAATCACCCAGCGGATACCTATGATTCTGCGAGACACGTATTACAAAGGGCAATCGATTCGTACTCTTTCAAGTCGCTATTTAGTGGCCAGTCTCAATAACCATAGAGTAAGACAGGGGAACAAAGCTACTTGAAGATCCGGATCTTTTGTCCTCCTGCACAGGTACCGACAATGCCAAATACTCCTGCTGAGCGAGTTCATAACACCGTGGGGCTATGCCTCCGCCGTAAGACCTTCCTTGACGTGACCGCCGTCATTATGGAAAACTGCGCTTACCAATGTATGTAAAAACTTTTCCACGATCTCAATGTCCCCTCACCGCCACGCATGAACAGACTGTACTGCTTCATCTAGTAAGCCTCCAAACACCTTGACTTGGTTTTTAAGCCAGGATTACTCCAGTCCCAACGGCTTTTGCCTCCCCGAGAGCCTCACTCAGGACCCCAGCGACTCAGCAAGATTACTGCATCCATCGCAAAAACAAGATCAGTGATCTTGTGTTGCCGCGGGATGCTCCCAATCACTTTGATCTACACTTTGCCCAAATACCAGTCCCATACAAGTGTTTGAAAAGTGGATGGGCAAGACCACCCCTTGCCTCACTCCTGTATTAACGGAAAGAAGCTGGATACACCCCCTCACACTTCACAGCCTCCAACGTCCAGAATACAGACCAGTCATCAAACCATTAGTCTTGCAGGAATCCCCGTGAAAGGTCGCAAAAGATCCCAGAGTGACTCATGGTGCACGAGTCAATGCCTTCTTGAGATCACCATAGGTTGCAAGCATCCCTGTCGAAACTCCGTCGGCGTTCCAAACAGACACGAAGCGCTAGGATACGGGTCCATTGGTTGACTTCCACCACCAAGGTGTAACCCCCACTGCTACTAAGGACTAGAGTCCTATTAATTAAACATAGCAATCTCACGTACGGACCTCTTTGTTTGGAAGGCGCGTGACGTCATTGCGCAACACGACCAAAGTTTCGGTGAAAGTGAACTGACTTGCTATATTTTAGATTTGGGTCCGGACGGCGGGAGTGAAAACAAAGCCGACAGGGCCCGGTTCGGCTGCTGCAGCCGATCAGTCTGGCTTTGTCGCTTCGAGTGTAAACACCTCCTCTCACGTCCTCCCGTGCCTCCTACGTTGCCTGCCTCCCGTGCCTCACCACGTATTGTTT
>JACEEZ010016320.1:0-10307 GCA_016584305.1 Chionoecetes opilio
CTTTTTTCAAAAACCCCAAAAAAAAAGTTTATAAAAAAACCCGATTAAAAAATTTTTTAAATTTTTTTTCATTACAAAAAAGTAAAAACAGAAAAAATTTAAAATGTCCCGTGTTTTTACATCTTCACGTGCATGATATCCGAGCGTGTTGATGCTGAAATTTACTTAGATCTAGGTCAGCCGAAGAGCGTGAAAAACGGAGGAAAAGATAAACGGTGTGGGAAACATTGTGAGGGTAGGGTAAGGGACAATAGGGGGGGGATGGGGGTGGGGGAAAGGGAGGGGGAGTCGCCACAGGGTCTTTTGCCGGGGTTTTGGAAAAAGTCCCTTCCCCTGGTGAGTCCCATCGAAAATAGAACCACCGGTACACATCACGTACCCAGCGTGTTCCGGACCACTGGCCCCTCGCTACATGCCCAGTTGAAGACAGTACAATGATGGTGTTCTGACTGTAGCGTGGCGCCATTTCTTCCCCCCCCGGGGTGCACAGCGCTAAGCTGACATGTTTTGATTTCGGTCCTTCGTCGCATCCCCGCACAGTATGACGGAGGCAGCTTTCTTTAGAAGCCAATTGATGGGTGGCGGGGACGGGACCCCGGCGGCATATTCCCTAACTCTTTGCGGTATGTGGTTTTAAGAATGAAGACGCTTGGCTGTGCTCAGAAACTAACAATGGGATTTCTCGAAAATCCCCAAAAATTTGTTTTCTCCAAAATTACCGTTTTAAGTTCAGGAAACCTAAAACCCTAACCGAAACCAAAAGTAACCTACTTGCGTGTTCAAGGGTCGGACATATATATTTTCCGGGGAAAAGGGAATATGCGGGCCGGCGAGCGGTCCATCTAAAATCATGAAAAACCCAAGACTCTTAACCTTGTGGGTGGGGAGGGGGTATTCTCATCTTAAAAACAGAGAAGGAAGGGGTTTCGGGGCTGTACATATAAATCCACTGAACGAGGGCATGTACGGATTAAAGGAAAAAAAAAAAGATGTGAGAAATTTTGTTTAAAAATATGGAGGTGAAATAAATGTTATTTTTTTTTCCGGGGGGAAAGGCCGAGGGACGAAACTCCTCACTAGCCTGCTTTGACGGGGTGACTGAGGGCCTGAGGCAGAAGTCGTCGCGGCCGAACAGGCCCACCCCTTCCCGGCTGTCGCACCGAGGAGGGGCTGGCTCTGTGCTCCACCGCGAGTGTGTGCCGGGGCGAGTCGTGTTCACTAGATATTTGACAGTGTTCAATAATAGTTTTAGCATATAAAAACGGTGGGTCAATATATTTACAGTCAGAAAAAAAATCAAAATAATAGTGCCTGGGTGTGAGTGGGTGTGGGCGTGGGTCAGCCCTCCTTTGTGCTGACCCGTGTGCGGGTGGGCGGCGCTGACCCACAAAAGATCTGTTGCCGGGCCCCCGACCACCCGGGGAGTACAAAGTTTGGACCCATTCTATGTTTTCTTTAAATTTCAATTTTAAAATCAACATCTCTGATTGCTTTTCGGATATTCACCGACATTATTTTGATTTACAAAACAAAGCTTTTTTTATCTGAGCGGGTTTTTGCCGCGAGCGAAAAACCACCTTCGAGCGAGGCAGATCTAGAGTTTTGCATTTTTTTCCAAAGCCTAAAAAGAAAATACCCAGGGGGTTTTTGCACCTTGCGGGAAACTTCAACTCTTTTCAAAAGGGCTCTTT
Source organism: Chionoecetes opilio (assembly GCA_016584305.1). NCBI lineage: Eukaryota > Metazoa > Arthropoda > Malacostraca > Decapoda > Majidae > Chionoecetes > Chionoecetes opilio. Next base: position 1,692 of record JACEEZ010016320.1, read on the forward strand.
GAAAAAGACCAAAAATCATTTGCTTGTATTGACCTATCTTTTTTTGATAACTTTATGCGGCAAAATGTGTGGTGAGAGGGAATACGTGGAAAAGTGTATAATTCGGTGCCAGAAGTTTCGGCCATAGAAGTTTTTCGGCCAGGGGCCCCCACCCAAGGACGTCGGGCCACGAAAGGTAGGAATTTTTTGGCCCACGGCAAAAATATGAAAAAAACAAAAATATTCTTTAAGTAATGAGCAAAACATTTATAAAACCCCTCCGAGTTGTTTTTTGGTTTGGGTTTAGGAAAGGGGTAGGTAAGGTTAATTTAGGTCGGGGTAAGGTCAGCTGGTACACAATACATGCAAATGACAAAATAAGAAACAATTACGAAATATAAACAAAAGGACATTAAAAACCCAAATCATATTTCGGGCCCCAAAACGTAAAATATGGTAGCCCCCGGGGCCCAAAAAAAATGTCCTATGTTTGGTGCCCCATGACTCAAAACGTCCGTGGCCAAAAGTCCTATGTTTGGTGTCTCATGAATCAAACGTCCGGGGCCAACATTCATTTTGGTGCCCGACTCAAACGTCCGTCGCCAAAATTCCATTTTTGGGTCCCAGCTAAAAGCCGGGCCAAAAAATTCCTATGTTTGGTGTCCCATGACTCAAACGTCCGGGGCCCAAAAATTCCTAGTTTGGGCCCCATGCTAAACGTCCGGGCCCAAAATGCCTATTTTAGTGTCCCATGACTCAAATGTCCGGGGCGAAACGTATACTTCGTATAAGTCAGTCTTCACGTAGGGCAAGGGTGTGGGGGTGCCTGAGCCCCTTCGCTCAAACACGCAACATTCAAGCACTATTCTGTTTCCTTTGTAACAGCGGGTTTGAGGCGAGGAAAAAATGAAAGGAAGGAAGTTACATATAGGAGTGAATGTGGGTTTTCAAACTTTTTTTTTTGTTGTTGTTGTTCTAGTCATTTTACGACGTAGTATCATTGTATTAATCTACAATTTTGGTTATAAATAATACAAGTGCGCGTACGTGTATATGCCTGTGGACAAATTTCACACACACACAACACACACAACAAACACACACCACACAAACCACACACCACACACACACCACACACACACAGCACAACACAGACACGACAACACAAAACACAGACACAGACACAGACCAGACTCAACTCAGACTCAACCAACTCAGACTCAGACCAGACCGATCAGACTCAGACCAGACTCGCTCAGACTCACAGACACAGACAAGACACAGACTCAGACTCAGACTCAACTCAGACCAACTCAACACGACAAGACACAGACTAGACTCAGACTCAACTCAGCCAGAAAACACAGACCCCCACACCACACACACACACCAAAAACACACAACACACAGCCACAACACACAACCACACACCCACAACCCCCACACACACACACACAATTTGGGGTACCCCGTAGTGTAGTGGTTAGGACGCTCGGTTCACACCGAGAAGCCCGGGTTTGATCCCCCGGGCGGAGCGGAAACATATGGGTGTTTCCTTAAAACTCCGCCCCCGTCCACCCCGCAGAAATGGGTACCGGGTGTCAGCGGGGGGTTTTTGACCCCCCTCCCGGGGGGGTGGGGTAGGCCTACACTAACCATAAGATGAAAGATAAAAAATTTTTTTATATGGAGACGGGGCCATACAGCGTGCTTGGCCCTGTAAAAAACAATGATGAACAACTAGAGAATCACCCCCACTTGCAAAGGAAAAGGAAAAAGGAAGGTAAACACTTGCCGGGCACACACAACCCCCTTTATGTCGCTGCCGGCACACTCGGCTTCTCCCCCTTCATGGCGACCTTTTAAAGTGGTAAATAAATAATGTGGTAAATATGAGGAATAATGAGCCAAAAGCTTTTCCCTTTTCCCACCAAGATAAACGATAAAGGATCTTCAGAAAACATAATGTAAATAATGCGAGGGAAGGGAAGTGAAAACAACATTCTCTCTAAATTGCACTGTTTAACCCGGGCTAAAGTAAAAAAGTTTGCAGTTTGAAGGGTTTTCTTTACTATGACAACCTCAGTCCTTCCCAAAATCTTAAAACTGAAACTAATAAAAAAAAAACTGCGAAAAAATACCCATAAAATTTTCTTGCGAAAGATGAAAAATTTTGAGAGGGGACCACATGAGCTTTCTTCCTTTTTTCCCGGAGTTCTGGGTAGGCGCGTGTTATGTTTTGGCTCCCGTTTCCACGCGGGTTACAGGGACTTGTACAAAACTCATGGGGGCTCACGCACCTACTTACTAGCTTGATGCAAATAAGCTATGAAAAATAGTGTAATGTAAAATATACATTTTTGCGAGATATGTAAGGCTGCATAAAAGGGGTGTAAAGGTAAATATGGGGGGATAGCTATGTGGCTGGGGCCCCGGTGCTATCTCATTTGCATTAGCCTTTGAGCCTGTGGGGGGGAGACTCCCTTACCCCCCGGGACACGGGTAGTGTGACTCAGGTACCACGTTCCTTTCCTAGGTCTCCCAAGGGACCCATTTATCAACCCCCAAAAGGGGGGAAGAACAGCTTTTCGGCTGGCTGCCAAATTGCCTTCGCCTGTTCGAACCACGGCCCGTAATTGTTGTTGACGCGCTAGTACTACACCATGGAGGCGACAAAATAAAATTATTAAATTATGCAATGAATTAATTATTATTTGCTTCCCCCTAAATTTTTGCAACGATTAGTTAGAATTGCAAAAAAATGTAGAGGTCCCTTAAAAATTATATCAAAATTTTGGTAACATAAAAATGTCAAATCATCTTGTACTAGAAACTTATCGGAATTTGTTGTCTGATCTGGTCCTAACATTCGGCCCCTTTTTTAAAAACTTGGACTAGGGAGAGTCTAACGTGGGCTTCCAGTTAGACCTTTGTGTACCAAAGCCACGAACGCTTCTTTTTACACCATCTTGGAGAGTAACTGGTTTATGTTTATTTCCCCGACTGCGCTTGGGGTTTGGGAGCCCTGAAACCCCGGGAGATCAATATTGGGGGACGGGGAGCGGGAAAAGTATTTGTCTCCCCGCCCGCTAAAAAGAACAACGAAACACACCATACCATATATAACCCTTTTTCTTTTTATTCACTTTTTTACCCCCATTTCCTTTTCTTCATAGCTTTCCCATTATTGGGAGTAAAGATTGTCTGGGCATGTTATAGTTTATTTTTTTAGTTGCCAACTAATGATGCCTTAAACACAGTTGATAGTTTTTAAATTTATATCAGGGCAAAAACCCATATATTAAATATTATTCGGTCGACTTTCCCTTGGGAAACAGTACGTATAGTTATCATAAAAGTTTTTCCCCTATAATGATCCCGGGGGGGGTGGTGGATCAAATGTCTGCGTACTAGTACACACGCAGTATAACACAAGCAAGGATATTATAAAGTTATACTATCCTTTCACACCCGTGTCACGTGTGCACAGTGAGGGGGTTAGCAACCCCGTTGTTTGTCTGACCTAAAGAGCGAACGCGCAGTTCTCGTCCACTAAACGAGTACCGCCAGGGCCACGGATCGGCATACGTACGGCGAGGGCCACAGTGGTCATAGATACTAATTTGGGGCACGCAAGACTCAACCTAGATCAGCGCATCAAGGATACCGGGTAGTCTCTGTAGTAACAGGGGGAAAATATTACGCTAAAAGGCTAATGTGGCAGCTATGTATTATCTTAACATTCGGGCGATAGTGAGCAAAAATCGGCCCCTATTTCGGAAATAGCGATCTTGCTAAAAACCCCGGGAAAACTATTTTTTTGGGTTTGGTTTAAAGTTATTTTTGGTTGGTTTAGGTTTAGGAAGGTTTATGATAGGTTTTTTTAAAGTTTTGTAGGTTTTATTTTTAAATAAGCTCCGGGGACGTTTTACGAAAGGGGCCCGGTGACGGCTCGGTCGGGCATCTCCCTCAGCCCCCCCCTCGTAAGGTTATTGTACCCATAATACACTCTAAGTTGTCCCATAAGGGTTTTCGGGGCACCCCCTCCCGGGGTGGATAGTTTTTTGGGAAATGGGGGATTCTGCGGGGGCCTCCCCGTAGAGGGTGTAAGGAACCGCTGTTACGTAGCTAGATATTATGCCCAAAAAGAGAATAAAGTCCCCCCTTTTTTCCATAATTTAAAATGCAAGTGCTGCTGTATAGTCGTATAATGAGTGACTTTTTATTGTGATAGTCTGGATCGGGGGCGAGGAGAGAAAAAACAAACCCAGATTTCGTAGGGCGCCAAACGGGGGTTTTTTAAAAAAATATTTCAGATGCTTAAAACTGCAGTAGACGCATGTATACCCTCTATTTTTTCCAAAAGAATATCGACAATACCGCAATTTGTCTTTGCATGGGCATTTGCATAGTATCGAAATATCATTTAACTCAATGTTGGACGGGTCCTGGGTGTCTAAATTTCCCAATACTATTTTTCCTTTTGTTTAGACCAACTAAGACTAACCCCCCCCGGAAAATGTTTACAAAACGGAAATGCCTGTCTAAAGCCCGGTTATCTTTGGTTTGCCGAAGTCCCCGTTTAAAGAATCGGCCCATTGTCTGCATGGTAAGCGGTCATCACCTGCGAAAGGACAAATTTTTTCCCAAAAATTCCCATTCTTTATTAAAGTGCATCTGTTCTGACGTGGATGCGCTGCTGCCGCTCCAGGGGGCGAGAGGAAGGGCGGAAGGGGAGAGGAAGTCCGTGTGGAGGAGGGAGGGACGGAGGGAAGGGAGGGACGGAAGTAGGGGTCAGAGAGTAAGGGAAGTGACAAAGAGTTACGATTAAAGTATATCTTTGAACCCAAGCCACAAGGCGCCCTTTCCCCACACTCACTAAATAGCGATTTTTTCCTCACATCAATGTTATTCTAATCAGCTTTCAAAATAAAGTTTTTTAAAAAATAGAAACATTTATAGAAAGGTAAATAACTGATCGTTCTTACATACTCCTTTTTGTTCTGCCATTTATGATAGAAATACAAATTTTTTAAACTACTCGTTTTTCCTCTTCTGCTTCTATTGTACTTTGTTATTCTCTAAGCAAATTTATTATATCACCTATTTTCATTCTCTTCCTCTTTTTTCTATTTCACGTCCCTCTTCATTCCTCGTCTCCCTGTCTATCTCATCCTCGTCCGTCTTTCAACCAATCCTTTTGGTCTGCCTCCTTATTTTCTGCTTTCTCCTCTACCTGCTACTACTCCTGCTACTACTCCTGCTACTACTACTACTACTACTACTACTCCTACTACCACTACTCCCTACTACAATACTACCACTACTACTACTACCACTACTACTACCACTACTACTACTACTACTACCACCACTACTACTATATTACTACTACTACTACTACTACTACTACTACCACTACTACTACTACTGCTACTACCACTACCACTGCAACTACTACTAATGTTACTGCTACTACTACTAATGTTACTACTACTACTACTATACTACTACTACTATATTACTACTACTGCTACCACCACTACATGCGTTGTTGCTGATGTTGTTTTTTGTTGCATTAGGTTTTGTAATCGTCGTTGTCGTGAATGTTATATAGTTGAAAACTGAACTGTTAAAAATATTCGTGTTTGGCATACTCGAGTTCAGGTTTTTGGTTAATTAACTAGTAGTAAATTATTAAAATCGGGACCGTCAACCTTTCCTATTCCATGTATTCGTTACAGGAGGCATACGTGGAGCTCCTGGATCGTCAAGTGGTCGTGAAAGCAGGCTTTTCTAGGATACTGGCTGTTACCATCACCTTGACCTCGGTGCAACTCTGATATAAGCGGGAAAAAATTCATATGCAGTCTTGCAGAACCTCTCGTTTTATCCTCCTTTGGCTGGCTTTAGAAAAATGTAATGTCCCGGCTGATGGTTTCTGCTGCTATGTCATGAAGTTGTAGTGTACATGACTGCAACATAAAAAGCCTTGTTAGGTCTAATTACTTTCTTGACAGCAGTATTTGCGAGGATTAGCTATTAGCCATGGGTTCAAAGTGCTCCCTTATGCTTTCCTCCTCCTTCATATTCTCCAACTCTGCTACAACAATAACAATAACAACAAAAAACAGCAAATAATTACTAATATTACAGCTACTATTACTATTGCTACCCCTACACTACTACAATATGTATGGTAAGAGGTGGTGTCTAGTGCTATTTAGTAAGGCAGAATTCAATCAGGCGCAGCTCCTTTCATTCCACGTAAGATTTCACATCTCATCTCTTGGTAAATCAATTTCTGTGAAATTAGCCTCCCAATTATTTACAATCTTGGCCATCCACTTCACGGGGACTGGCGGTAAGCGGTCTTCAGGACACACTTTTTAATGTCCTTGGCGAGTTTCCTATGACGTAAAAAAGAAGAAAAATATTATCTCCCTTTCAGAACGCCATACACTAGCCTATATACCAATATGCATTAATAAAGATGAGGTGGAGGAGGAGAAGGTGGAGGAGGAGAAGGAGGAGGATATCTCAAGGAAGTGGAGCTTGTGAAAGCTTAGAAAAAGTCTCTTGTCGGATATCTAACAAGGACACTCCCGAACTATATTGGCCCAATGACCCACCTCCCCTTTCTATATTTTCTTACTGTTTGCTTTATATACTGGCAACTAAGCGGGCTTCTTGTTGCTCTTTTTTTTGCCCTTGGCCAGTCATTTGTGTTGTAAACAAATTTTTACCATGAGATTTTATGTGAATACTAGCTGCAAAGCGCCCTCCGGGCGGACTTTTTGACTAGCTCCTGCGGAGGGCTATTGGTGGGCCTTCGGCCCACCAAACACAGACTCTCCAGATAGCCCCTTCCAGCTTTCCTGAAATCATGGATGTAGAAATGTATGTATTAACGCCAACCTTATCACATCACCCCCAACCCATTCACTCACCCATTACCCATCACCCCCCACCCATTCATCACCCATTACCCACCACACCCCACCCATTCACTCACCCATTATCCATCACCACACACCCATTCACTCACCCATTACCCATCACCCCCCATCTATTCCCTCACCCATCACCCATCCACCCCCCACCCATTCACTCACCCATCACCCCACACCCATTACCATCACCCCACCCATTCACTCACCCATTACCCATCACCCTACATCAAGGTTTCCTCAATTCTCGCAACCCACTTTTTTCACAATTCTCGCTAATAGGCTGCTAAAAAAGAAAAGAAAAAAAAGTGGTCAGATCATCTCATAAAGGGCTTAAAACCTTCCCCTGCTCGAGCCGGTTCCAAAACTGTGCCATATGAGGGGATTCCGCCACAGGGGGCGGCACCTGGAGCGGACACACACACACACACACACACACACACACACACACACACACACACACACACACACTTTCGCTTATATTATTATAGATTAATCAGGTGGGAAAATTGGTCTTAACCTTTTGAGTCCCATAACGTAATTTCCATTGTAATTTGGCTACCGCATTAGACGTTTTTTTTGTTACTATAAGCAATATTTTTAGATAAGACCTCTTTAGTATCCTTGTTGACTAACAATATATATTCTGGTATATTCTGTTACTTTTCGTAATTTTGGCTAACAACATAAGATTTTGTATAGCAAAGGAAAGATCTGGGAATGAATGGGTTAAAGGTGAAATACTTAACATACATTGTGTAAGAGAAACAGCTATATACACACACACACAAATTTTATTTTCTAAAGCAGCTTATGTGCTCAGTTCACCATTGCCACCCGATGTTTTCCCTTTTTGGTTGCAAAAGTTTGTAATCATGTTTCATACCTGTCTCATTTGCATAACAGCGCGGCTTGATGCGTTGAAAATAATATAAGGAAATCGCATCTCATCTATTGTGAAAATATAAAAGAGCTTGTGATCTTACTTTCCCATCTCTCAAGTGAGAAACTACCAACCTTATAACTATTCCTTCTTGTACGAAAACTAAGAACAATTTGCAGTTAAGTTTCGTAATAGTTTCGTCTCGTGTATTGATGATGTGTTTGAATGAGTTCGCGACACATTGCTAAGGTAAGCTTGATGATTGGAGCTGGTAGGGTTAATAGATATCGTAAGGTATAGATGGGGGCATGCGCTATGCTGCGCGTGGCCTTCAGTGCTCATCTCCGTGGCATTAGCCCTTTGAGCCTGTGGTGGGTGAGGACCGTTATCCCGGGACACAGGGCTAGGGTGACATCCGGATTCCCACAGTTACCTTCCCCAGGTTTCCCCAGGTACCCATTTATCAACCCCCAATGGGAGGAAGAACAGCTGTGTTTGGCTTAGCGCTGACTTGCTCTGGCCCGGATTCGAACCAGGGGCCGCAGATTCGTAGCCAGGCACGTAGCCACTACACCATGGAAGGAACGTGGTATCGATGTTCAATATATCTTCAATATTGTATCATTATCATTATCATCACAATCTTAATTAAAATCATTGTTGTAATATCATCAACGTCATTAACACCACTACTTAATACTACTACCATTGCTATTACTATTACTACTACTAATATTACTACCACACTTTACGACTGCACAGCAGTCTGTCAAAGTAATACAGGTGCAGCACAAGCAAGATACA
>JACEEZ010016320.1:10316-28486 GCA_016584305.1 Chionoecetes opilio
GAAATGTTTTCTCTTATAATTGGGGGGCTCCTCCGGGCATTTTTTGGCTTTCGCCCTTTTGTAAAACCTTTTTAAAACCGCTGACTCTCTTTGGGGGGGGGGGGGGGGGGGGGGGGGGGGGCTTTTCGGGGCCATTAAAAAAGGGAAAAATTTGTTGAAAAATCTCATTGGGGTTAAAAAATTTCCCAACTGGGGGTTTCCTGTTTTTTTGGGGTAATTAGCCGTTTTCTCTGGGATGTTTTTAAACCTCCGGTGGGTTTTTTGGGTGAATATTACACCATGCCCATTTTTAGGTATTAGATTTAAGCTCCAATAAATTGTTGGGTACCCTTGGATCCCCGGAGGAGGGGAGGGGAGGGCGGGCGCCCGTTGCGTGTTTATGGGGAAAGGGAACGGTTTTGGGAAGGGGGGAAAGGGGGAAGACGAAAGGTTGTAGAAATTAAAGAGAGTTAGGGGATTAAGAAGATTAAGTTGGGAGGTGGCGGTTTTGGTGAAGGAAAAACAATTTTAAAAAGGGAAAGAGGAAGAAAAAAAGAGAACCGAAATAAGAGAAGAGGGGAAAAGGTTCTTAACCGGGGGCGTTTAAAGTACTTAGGGGGGCGTGGGGACAGAATTTAGGGCTAAGCCAAAAAAGGAAAAAGAAAGAATGTCAAATATTTTGCAGCCCCTTTTCCCTTAAAAAGGTGGGAGGTTGGGGAACCAGAAGTGCCACGGTAGCGGGGTGGCTGCAAAATTGGGGTGGGGTTGGGCCCAGGATGTCCTTTGCTTGGGGGAATTGTATTTTGGTTTTAATTTCCTTTTTTGTGGGAATTTTATCCTTTTGCGGTGGGTTTGGGGTGGTGGCCTGTGGGGGGGTGTTTGGGGGGGTGGGTAAGGCATTGTCATAAAAAGGTCCTAAAAACCCCTTAGTAAAGTGGCTTGAGGAAGGAATGGGAAGGAGGCAACGCGGTAGCTGCCTGGGTTGCCATTGCGTTTTCGTCCCGCAAGTCAGGCTGGGCCCGAAAATTAATATGTTACGACTCCTGAAAAATGAGATTTTGGGATTTTATTAAATTGGAGAAATTGTTTTTAAAAAACAATTGTCTCCTTAAGGGACGTTTAGGAAGTCATAAACGAGAACCTTTTATTAATAGAGGATGAGTTTAGTTCAGTCGGTTCTTACACCGAAGGGGCGTGGTAAATTACTAGGGGGCGGGTAAACAGGGGGTTTGGGCCCCTTAAAAAAAAAGACTGTCAATAGTTGAAGCTCCGGTCTTCGCCTTTAAAAAAAGCCTCCGGGGTTTGGAAAGAAGTCGCCCCCAGGACAAGGTGCTGAAAATCCCGTGACCCATGCCAGACATACTCTATAGACTGGTGTAAAATTTTTTATTATAATTACTTTTATATTGTATTTTCATTATTATATACCTACTCTGCTCTCCTTTAAACTACAACTAACACTTATATCAATTCCAATAACTACACCCCATATAAATTCTAAACAAAAAAAAAACAACCAGATAAATTAACTTACTGAAGGACTGAGAGTCAAAAAGGTGCATTAGGAAAAATGACCGATTAGATCATTATTTACATAAAATAATTTAAACACACACACACCACACACACCACACACAACACACAACCCCTCAAACAAACCCCCCAACCCCTCTCTATATCTCTTTAACCTTCTTAAAACCCCACCCTTCACCCCCTACACAACATTTTTCCTTAAAACCCCCCTTCCACACATGTACTAGGGGGTTCCTTTTTATTCTCCCTTTCTTCCCCACAAACACAATTTTATAATTATATAACCATACACATTCTCTCTTACTACACTATAATACACAAATAATACACACAACACAAACCCCCATACACCCACCACCCACACACAACACACAACACACACCACAACACACAACACACACACTACCTCTAATTTACAACCTCCACAAGGCCCCCAACACCCCCTCCCCTTTCAACATTATCATTATCATCATTTCATTACATTACTATCAATCATTTTTTACTCTACTACTATTCCTACTACTACTACTACTACTACTACTACTATACTACTACTACTCCATTTCCCACAAGCTTCCTCTTTATTTTCCCATCCCTTTACTACTCCTTCCTATCAATATCTATTATTTATCATCATTTTATACTACATCACTATTACTACTACTACTACTACTACTACTACTACTACTACTACTACACCTATTACTCAGCCTTCCCCTTTATATTCATCCCTTTACCACCCTTTCCCTATCATATCATCATTTATCATCTTTTACACTATCTACATATACTATCTACTCTTTACTACTAAAGCCTCCTTTTACTATTCATCCTTTAAACCTACTCTTCCTATCCTTCCATCACATCATCTCATCGCCTTCATCCCTAAGCTAGAGTGACTCTACCCAAGGGCGTCGCCTTACCACTGCAACATTGTTGATGGCGGGGAAGACGATAGAAAAGGACTGTGCTTCTCTCCACCTCACCTTCCTTATTACCCCCTTGTGTAGGGGGAGGGGTTTGGGAGGGGTAGGGGGAAAGGGGGGGAAAAAGGGGGTGGTTCGGTTGTTAGTGATATTATGCTTGATTTTCCCTAATTTTGCAAGGCTTGTTCCCATTATTTTTGCCAGTTTTTCTCTTTCGTTGTGTTCGTCTGCTTTCCTTCCTTGCCTTGCCTCATTATGTGCAGGCACGGCATTGTGTGTGTGTGTGTGTGTGTGCCTCATGCACTCAGTCGATGTGTTCTCTCTCTCTCTCTCTCTCTCTCTCTCTCTCTCTCTCTCTCTCTCTCTCTCTCTCTCTCTCTCTCTCTCTCTCTCTCTCTCTCTCTCTCTCTCTCTCTTTGTTTCTAATTATCTCTCCACTCGTCAAACTCTCACTCACCTCTCCTAGCCTCTCCCTCTCTTTTTTTTTTTTTTTTTTTTTATTTAAACAACTGACATCATGGTTGACATGGGGCTACAAATAGCAAAGAGGTTGGTGAAGGCAATGAGTGGCAGAAGCTAAAGATGTCCCCTGTCCCGGGGACATCTATCCGAAAGCTATGCCTTATAGGATAACTAGCCGCAAAGCCGCCCTCCGGGCGGACTTTTTGGCTAGCTCCTGCGGAGGGTTATTGGTGGGCCTTCGGCCCACCAAACACAGTCTCTCCAGATAGCCCCTTCTAGCTTTCCTGAAATCATGGATGTAGAAATTATGTATTAACGCCAACCTATTCACATCACATCACATTATGACGGCGGGTCACGTCAAGAAGTCTTACGGCGGATTGGCATAGCCCACGGTGTTATGGACTCGCTCAGCGGGAGTATTTGGCATTGTCGGTACCTGTGCAGGAGGACAAAGATCCGGATCTTCAAGTCGCTTGTGATCCCTGTCTTACTCTACGGTTGTGGAGACATGGACACTAAATAGTGACTTGAAGAGACGAATCAATGCCTTTGGTAATAAGTGTCTTTGCAGAATCATGGGGTATCGCTGGGATGATTACGTGTCAAATCAGCGATTGCACCGTGAGACTGAATCGAGGCCTATTACCTGCATAGTCCGTCAGCGCCAACTTCGGCTATATGGGTATGTGGCACGCTACCCTGAAACCGATCCTTCTCATCGGGTTGTATCTGTAAGAGACAATCCGGCGTGGAGGAGGCCAAGGGGGCGCCCACAAGGCTCGTGGCTGGGGCAAGTCGATGTTTCTTGTCGAGAGCTGCTTGGTATGGGAAAGGAGCCTGCATGGGAACTCGTGCGTGGTGACCCCCGGGAGTGGCGTCGTAGGGTGGGCGAGGCGACGCGACCCCGTCGTATGCCCCCAATGATTGATTGATTGATATTCACATCACACCCAACCCATTCACTCACCCATTACCCATCACCCCCCACCCATTTACTCACCCATTATCCATCACCACACACCCATTCACTCACCCATTACCCATCACGCCCCATCTATTCCCTCACCCATCACCCATCACCCCCCACCCATTCACTCACCCATCACTCCACACCCATTACCCATCACCCCACCCATTCACTCACCCATTACCCATCACCTTACATAAAGGGTTTTTCCTAATTAGAGAGAACTGCAACTCAGAATGCCATGGTCGCTGGCAGTTTTAACTCAAAGGTTGGTCTACTGTGTTTTGGGGCTCCGCGACTAATATTTTTCATAAATTAATTTCGCGATAAATATTGATACACCGCATCTGAATACCAAAAAATATAGTTCTTCTGTTGTTCTACTAATATATGGATGACATGCATTACGATGGAACGTTCTATAATAGCAATTTAATGCAAATTACTCGCCTCGAGTAGCAAAGCTTAATAGATTTTTTACATGTATATTGTGGCATGTAAATTTGGGCGAATGTTCACACTTTTTCTAAGACAGTACTGCTGCGTCTGGCAAACGCTTGTCAAAATACAATAAGCAATGCCTTGGAAAAACGAAGAATAAAGAATGCCGAAATCGGCTTGTTGCTGCGACAATTTAGGTTATAATTGTGGAGGCGACGTGCCGCGGCGGGAAGTGGTGGGCGGGGAGATTGTGGCGGGGAGATTGAATCAAAACATTGCCACTTCACGCGTCGACTCATTGCACTTCTAGGCTTTCTATCTGATTGATACACAATAATAACAGGAAAATATGACTGCCTAGGTATAGATAACTTCTAAACATTCGTTATTGACTATATAATATCATAGAGTAGCATTTACCTCGCCTCCTCAACTATAACCTACTTGGTTATTTGGTTATATACAATGTTTTACAGAATCAGGCTTCTATACAATATACATATAGAAGAAAATCGTTCTTAATATTATACTTGTGTGTTTTAAGTGCATTGGGAATAAGCCCATATTTTTCTTTCAAGTTGACCAACTTTTCACCAAATTGTGAGTTAAAACTACCAGCGACCACTGGCATTTCGGAGTTGCAGTTCTCTCTAATTCTCGCAACCCACTTTTTTCACAATTCTCGCTAATAGGCTGCTAAAAAAAAAAAAAAAAAAAGGGATCAGATCATCTCATAAATGGGCTTAAAACCTTCCCCTGCTCGAGCCGGTTCCAAAACTGTGCCATATGAGGGGATTCCGCCACAGGGGGCGGCACCTGGAGCGGACACACACACACACACACACACACACACACACACACACACACACACACACACACACACACACACTTTCGCTTATATTATTATAGATAACTAAGTATATACTGTATAATTATAATGTTACAGGCTGAGGGTCACTGTCCGTCACAGGCACTTGGCAGGCGCACTATTGACACGTAAGTACACTGTATGTCACTGTGTCACTGTGTCACTGTGTGTCACTGTGTTGACAGAAATTGGGGGTCACTGGTATGGGGGTTTTATAACTGGTCAACGTTACTTGAAGGATATTATTTGGGGATGATTTGATAAAAGATTACAACTTGAATGGAGGATTTTAACTTATTCTTCTGACTTCACTATATGATTATAGTTTGACCACTTCTCACTACGGAGAGTACTGAACAAGGGGGTATACTTAAGGGGAAAAGATAATAAGGTTTAGGTTATGGGGATTTGCTGCCACCAGCCCTGATGAGTATTTCACTATGATTACTCCCGGGGCACGTTAGATTAATATTAATATTAGATTGATCTTGGTAGTCGTGGGTGGTACGAGGGGTTATACCGAAACAAGGCTTGGACTCTCTTGGAAGTGTGGGGAATTATTGTCCTAACTCAGAATAATCACCTGGGTTTTCATAATAACACAAGAACTATATTTGTTAATGATATCCTATTTATTTTGGAAACATGGTAAGTCTCTCACTTTAGATCATTTCAGCATTTAAGGGTTAACATTATACCGAGAAAAATCTACTCGGAAAATAAAAACTTGACTTCAACACCCTGACGTAGGAATTTTCCTAAGTTATGAGATAAAGCTCAATGCATAAATCTCCATCCTAGAATTACCCTTCAGGGAATTGCCCTACACTAGGTAAACATACCACTTAATATTTTATAATCACACATGGAAGATAGGTATCTAGTAGAGAAAGAAAATGGCGAGACAGGTGGGATGTGTTTCAGTAAGACCAGTGGCCGTTTTATGAGGTTTCGCGCCACCTTGAGAGCGCGGAGAGAACTCTGTTAATATCACTTATAGATGGCGATATTCTTGCTTAGTGACACTGATGTACCTTATTTTATTGAAATATATGATGGAATTACTAGGAGAAAAACCACCGAGCCCGGGCAGAGTCCCTTACCTTGAGGAGCGCGGAGAGAAACACTGACTCGTGCCCGCGGGGTTTCGCCCAAAAAAAAAGGAACCTGTTTGGAAAGTCTCACCGTGACCTTAAATGAACAACTTATAATCCGAACAACTATTTAAGTAATGAAACTCGGACCCGAAGAGGGGCCGGTCCCTAATACAAACTGGCTACTTTGGAAAGAGAATTAATGTCTAATCTATTTCACGAAGTTGGTTTTTATGAATATCGACAATCCGAACACCTATTTCAGAGCGAGGTGGTATTGAATTGTGTTAGAACTTTGGTAAAGGCCCTTTTATTTAGCGTGTATCATTATTACAACCGCCCCATTATGACCATAACCGAAACATAGGGATTATTTTGAAAGCCATGAGGATTTTAGGAGGGGTCTAAAACTGAGAAAATGGTTTGGAAAGAAGAAAGAATGGAATACGTTTTGTTATGACTGATCGAAGAATAATATCCTACGGTTGTGTCTCGCATCGGCAACGGGGGGGATGGAAGGAAGGAATTTAAAAAAGTGACGGGTGAAAACCGAAAGGTAGAACAAAATGGCGTCTAGGATGGGCCCAAATGTAGAAAAGATGGCGGAAAGCTTTGAAATACGAATAGTCTCCTTAAAAAGAGAAAAAAATTACTATGAAAAAGACATAGTCGGGAATTTCATATATAATATTTCCTATATTTCCCGAATATGGGCATTACATCACTATGGTGTGTCACTGGGGCAATAGTGAACGACCTGTCAATCTCTTCTCTCTCTCTTTCTCTTCTCTCTATTCAATCTCTCTCCTCTCCTTCCCTCTCTCTCTCTATCCTCGTCTCTCTCTCTCCTCGCTTCTCTCTCCCCCTCTCTCTCTCCTCTCTCTCTCTCCCCCTCTCTCCCTTTTTTTCTTCTTCTGTCTCTGTCCTTTTTCCCCTCTCTCTCTCTTCTCCCTCTCTTCTCTCTCTTCTCTCTCTCTCTCGCTCTCTCTCTCTCTCTCTCTTTTCCCCTCTTCTCTCCCTCTTCTCCTTCCCTCTCTCTCTCTCCTTTCTCTCTCCTTCCTCTTCTCTTCCCTCCTCTTCTCACCCACCCCCTCCCTTTGTCTTCATTACTTGTCTCCTTTCTGATCCTTCTATTCCTCCTGGGGAAAAATTTTCTTTTTCTCCTCTGCCTCATCCTTTTCTCTATGCTCCTCTTCTCTAACCCAAACCAGAAACCTGGTCTGTTCATTGTCAGGTGAATAATTCATATAACTAAACTCTTCCATCATCAGTGCCAATTTGTACTAAATTAAAACAAGTAAAAAAATTCTTTTGAGGACCCCTTGCCCTAGTAATTTAAATGCAATGCTTTTTTTTTATAGTTTGCTAATATTGTTTAAGGTTCCGGGTATCGCTTGAACTAAATAGGGATTCTAAACATTGAAACTAAAAATCTCCAGAAATTCCAATGCCAAAACGTTAGGGAATAAATTTCAAGAAATGATAGTTTTAAAAAATATGAAATTTACCAGCCCTTTGGATTGGGTAATAATTGAGTTTCAAAATTTGCAATTTTTTTTTTTAAATAGATTCTTAAATTATTTCCTAGAGTTTTTCGGATCTGTGAATATATTTCATTTAATCATAAAATAAAGGGTTTCTATTAGCATTCACAATGACTGATCTTTCAGAACCAAAAACCCTTAGGAAAAATTTTTACAAGAGATAAAAAAAATAGGTTGCTAGATTAACATTACCTCCCTTCTTTTTTTTTCTTTATATATTATTATACCCCTTTGCACCTTTGTATTTCTTCTTTAAAAAATAAATACATGGCATCCTTCTTTAATGCCCTCCCTGCTCTTTCGTGGGCAAAGGCCTGAACTTGAAGGATGTTCAACGGGGTAATTAAAAAAAGTTTCCTCCTTTTCCCTCCCTTCCTTCCTCTCCCTCCCTCTTTCCTCCCACTTTTTCAAAACTTTCTTCTTTTCCCTTTTTTGTATTTTCTTCTCCTCATTCTTATTTTTCCTTTTTTAATCCCCTTTTCCCCTTTTTCGCTAAACCCCCCCTCTTCTCCCCCCCTTTCCGTCTTTTTTCCCCCCCCCCCCCCCCCCCCCCCCCCCCCCCCCCCCCCCCCCCCCCCCCCTTTTTTTTTTTTTTTTTTTTTCGTATTTATAGATAATTTAAAGATTTATATATATATAATATATATTATATATAATTATATATAATATATATTAATATTATATATATATATATATATTAATATATTCAGATCACGCTAGGGAGCTGCGGCACGCACCACATGGAGGGTCGGACTCCCACTTTTTAAGCTAAGATAATTCCAACTTGCTCGAATTTTGAAAGTTATTGAAAAATTTGAACTGGGGTTTCCGATTTTTCCCGTTTCCCCCAAAAAAATTAAAAAAAATTTATACAAAATTTAAAAATATCTTATTTAAAATTTTAATTTTATTTAATAAATATATATTATATTTATATTTTTAAATATTATTATTAAATCCCAAATTGGGCCCCCCCCCGGGGGAAATTGGCCCCCAAAAGAAATTGTAAAAACTGGATTTATGGAACCTTTTAAAAATTTAAGGGCCCTCCCAAAAATGACTCCTTTTTAAATTATGGGTTGAAGGGGGCGAAACCCGAAACCTGAAAGGATTTTTACGGCGGGAAAAATTTAAAAATGTTTTTTCCCCTTTTTCCCTTCCCTTTCCCTTTCCCTTTTCCTTTTTTCCCTTTTTTCTCCTTTTTCCTTTTCCTTTCCCTTTTTCCTTTTTTTTCCCTTCCCTTTCCCTTTCCCCCTTTTTTCTTTCCTTTTTCCTTTTTCCCTTCCCTTTTTTTCCCCTTTTTCCTTTTCCTTTCCCCCCTTCCCCCCTTTTTCCCCTTTCCCCCCTTTCTTTCCTTTTTCCTTTCCCCTTTTCCCCCCTTTTTCCTTTTTTCCCTTTTTCCTTTTCCCCTTCCCCTTCCCCTTTTCCCCCCTTTTTTTCCCTTTTCCTTTCCCTTCCCCTTCCCCCCTTTTTCCCTTTTTCCCTTCCCCCTTTCCCTTCTTTTTCCCTTTTCCCCCCCTTCTTTTTCCTTTTTTTCTTTTTTTTTTTTTATTTTTCTTTTTTTATTTTTTTTTTTTTTTTTAAAATTTTTCTTCCCTTTTCCTTTCCCCCCCTTTTCCCCTTCCCCTTTTTATTTCCTTTTTTTCCCTTTTTCCTTTTTTTTTTGTTTTTTTTCCTTTTCCCCCTTTCCTTTTTTTCTTCCCTTTCCCTTTTTTCCTTTCCCCCCCTTCTTTTTTCTTTTTCCCTTTTTTTTCCCTTCTTTTTAAAATTTTTCACCCTTCTTCCCTTTTCCTTCCCTTTTTCCCCTTTTTTCCCTTTTTCCCTTTTCCCTTTCCCCTTCCCCTTTTTCCCTTCCCTTTTTCCCTTTCCCTTTCCCCTTTTTCCCTTTTCCTTTCCCTTTTTTTCCTTTTTTTTCCCCTTCTTCCTTTTTTCCCCTTCTTCCTTTTTTTTCCCTTTCTTCCTTTCTTTCCCTTCTTCCTTTTTTTCCCTTCTTCCTTTCCTTCCCTTTTTCCCTTGCCTTTCCCCTTTTTTCCTTTTTTTCCCTTCTTCCTTTTTTCCCTTCTTCCTTTTTTCCCCTTCTTTTTCCCTTTTTATTTCCCCCCCTTTTTCCCTTTTAAATTTCCCTTTTTCCCTTTTCCCCTTCCCTTTTCCCTTCCCCTTTTTTTTTTTTCCCTTTTTCCTTTTTTCCCTTCTTCCTTTTTTCCCCTTTCTTCCTTTTTTCCCCTTCTTCCTTTCCTTCCCTTCTTCCTTTTTTCCTTCTTCCTTTATTTCCCTTTTTCCCTTTTTCCTTCCCTTTTTTTTTTCCCTTTCCCTTCTTCCTTTTTTCCCTTCTTCCTTTTTTTCCCCTTCTTCCTTTTTTTCCCCCTTCTTCCTTTTTTCCCCTTTTTCCTTTCCTTCCCTTTTTCCCTTTTCCCTTTCCCTTTCTTCCTTTCCTTCCCTTTTTCCCTTTTTTCCCTTTTTTTCCTTTTTTTCCCCCTTTTTCCCTTTTCCCTTCCCCCCTTTTTTCCTTTTTTCCCCTTTTTTTCCTTTTTTCCCTCTTCCTTTTTTCCCTTTTTTCCTTTTCCCTTCCCTTTTTTCCCTTTTCCTTTCCCCTTTCCCCTTCTTTTATTTCCCTTTTTCCCTTTTTTCCCTTCTTCTTTATTTCCCTTTTTCCCTTTTTTCCCTTTTTCCTTTTTCCCTTCTTCCTTTCCTTCCCTCTTCCTTTTTTTCCCTTTTCCTTCCCTTTCCTTCCCTTTTTTCCTTTACCCCCTTTTTCCTTTTCCTTTCCCCTTCTTCCTTTTTTCCCTTTTTCCCTTTTTTTCCCTTCTTCCTTTCCCCCCCTTTTCCCCTTTTTCCCTTTCCCCTTTTCCCTTCTTCCTTTTTTTCCCTTTTTCCCTTTTTCCTTTCCCCTTTTTCCTTTATTTCCCTTCTTTTCCTTTTTCCTTTTTTTCCTTTTTTTATTTCCCCCCCTTCCTTTCCTTCCCTTTTTCCCTTTTCCCTTTCCCCTTTTTCCCTTTTTTTCCCTTTTTCCCTTTTTATTTCCCTTTTTTCCTTTTCCCTTTCCCCTTCCCCTTTTCCTTCCCTTCTTCCTTTATTTCCCTTTTTCCCTTCCCTTTAAATTTCCCTTCTTTTTTTCCCTTTCCCTTTTTCCCTTTTCCCTTCCCCCTCTTCCTTTTATTTCCCTTTTTCCCCTTTCCTTTGCCCTTTTTCCCCTTTTTTTTCCCCTTCTTCTTTTTTTTCCCCTTTTTTTCCTTTCCCTTCCCTTCTTCCTTTTTTCCCCCTTTTTCCCTTTTTTTTCCCTTTTTTCCTTTCCTTTCCCCTTTTTCCCTTTTTCCTTTCCCTTTTTCCTTTTTTCCCTTTTTCCTTTTTCCCTTTCTTCCTTTTTTCCCCTTCTTCCTTTTTTTCCCCCTTTTTCCCTTTTTTTTCCCTTTTTTTCTTTCCCTTTTCCCTTCTTCCTTTTTTTCCCCCTTTTTCCTTTTAATTTCCCTTTTTTCCCTTTTCCCTTCCCCTTCTTCCTTTCCTTCCCTTTTTCCCTTTTTTCCTTTCCCTTTTTCCTTTTTCCCTTCCCCTTTTTCCCCTTTCCCTTTCCCTTTTTCCTTTTTTTTTCCCTTTTTCCCTTTTTCCTTCCCTTTTTTTTTCCCTTTCCCCTTTTTTCCCTTTTTTCCTTTTCCCTTTTCCCTTCTTCCTTTTTTTTCCCCTTCTTCCTTTATTTCCCTTCTTTTTTTCCCTTTCCCCTTCTTCCTTTTTTTTCCCCTTTTCTTCCTTTTTTTTTTTTTTTTTTTTTTTTTTTTTTTCCCCCCTTCTTTTTTTTTCCCCTTTTCCCCTTCCCCTTTTCCCTTTCCCCTTCCCTTCTTCCTTTTTTTTCCCTTTTTCCCTTTTTTTTTTCCCTTTTTCCCCTTTCCCCCCCTTTTTCCCTTTTCCCTTTCCCCTTCTTCCTTTCCTTCCCTTTTTTTCCTTTTTCCCTTTTTCCCTTTTCCCCCCCTTTTTTTCCCTTCTTTTTTTTTCCCTTTCCCCTTTTATTTCCCTTTTTTCCTTTTTTTCCCCTTCTTCCTTTTTTCCCTTTTTTCCTTTTTCCTTTTTTTTCCCTTCTTCCTTTCCTTCCCTTTTTCCCTTTTCCCTTTCCCCTTCCTTCCTTTTTCCTTTCCCCCCAAAAAAATTTCCCCTTTTCCCCTTCCCTTTTCTTCCTTTTTCCCTTCTTCCTTTATTTTCCCCTTTCCCTTTTTTCCCTTCCCTTCTTCCTTTTTTTCCTTCTTCCTTTCCTTCCCTTTTTCCCTTTTAAAATTTCCCTTTTTTCCTTTTTTCCCTTTTCCTTCCTTTTTTTCCCCTTTTTCCTTTATTTCCCTTTTTTCCCTTTTCCCCTTCCCTTCTTCCTTTCCCCCCTTTTCCTTTCCTTCCCTTTTTCCCTTTCCTTCCCTTTTTCCCTTTTCCCTTCCCTTCTTTTTTTCCTTTCCCCCTTCTTCCTTTTTTCCCCTTTTTTCCTTTTTTCCCCTTTTTTCCCTTTTTTCCCTTTTTCCTTTTCCCTTTCCCCTTCTTCCTTTTTTCCCTTTTTTTTCCTTTTTTTTCCCCCTTTCTTCCTTTATTTCCTTTCTTCCTTTTTTCCCTTCCCCTTTTCCCTTCCCTTCTTCCTTTTTTCCCCTTTCCCCTTTTCCTTCCCTTCTTCCTTTCCTTCCTTTTTCCCTTTTCCCTTTCCCCTTCTTCCTTTTTTCCCTTTTTCCTTTTTCCTTTCCCCCTTTTTCCTTTTTTCCCCTTCTTCCTTTTTTCCCCTTTTTTCCTTTTTTCCCTTTTTCCCCTTTTTTTTCCCCTTCGCCCTTTCCCTTCCCTTCCCCTTTAGTACTTTTTTTTTTCCTCTTCGAACATAGGGTTTTGGGAAAAACAAAGCATCTGTTGATATCCCTTTATTCCCAAAAAGTACACACACACACACCCCCACACACACACACACACACACACACACACAACACACCCCCACAACACACACCCCAACACACACACCCCCCCCCCGTCACACACACATTAAAATAATATAAAAACCTTTTATCAAAATTATTATAAAATATATAAAATCTCCTCGGTCGTATTTTATAGTAATTTTTAAGCCACCGTAACACTTATTTTATAGTAAAATAAAAAAAATGAACCCCACAATTTTTCCTATATACATCAGGCCATTTTTTTATATAGAAGTACAATGGCAGTCATGATAATAAAAATGAAAATAACTGTACGGATTTATAAAAAAGCAACAGTAGTATTGAAAATTTATAAAAAGATGATACAAATATTTTGGAGAATCTCATTTCCCTTGGGTGTTTTTTCTCTCTCTCTCTCTCTCTCTTCCTTTTCTTTTGCTCTCTCTCTCTCTTTTCCTCTCTCTCTCTTCCTCTCTCTCTCTCTCTCTCCCCTCTCTCTCCTCTTCCTCTTTTCTCTCCCCCTCCCCCTTCCCCTCCCCCTCCCCCTCTCCTTTTTTTCCCCCTCCTTCTCCTCTTCCCCCCTTTTCAAATTAAATTATCTCTTTTTTTTAAATGGCCCAAAAAAAAAAAAATAAAAATTCCATTCCCTTTTTAAATGGGGTTTTTTAAAACCCCCAAATTTTTAAAACTATTCATATTAAAAAAAATTTTGATTTTTTTTTAATTTTTATTTACAAAAAAAAAACTTTTCCACTTGTTTTTTTTAAAAAAAATTTTGGGGTCTTTTTAAGAAAAAAAAGAGTTAAAAAATTTTTTTGGGGCCCCCTTTCCCTCTCCTCTCCCCTCTCCCCTCTTTTTGAGCGTTATACAAAAGGTCAAGGAAACACAGTGTTTACTAAGGCATTTGGGTTGGGAAACTTTTAAATACCATTGAGAATTTTAAATTATAAAAAAGTTTAAATTTAAATAATATTTTGTGATTATATCTTTTTTTTTCAAGTGTTTCGCCTCTCTCTCTCCTCTCTCTCTCTCTTTTCCCCGTTCCCCTTTTCTCTCTCTCTCTTCCTCTCTCTCTCTCTCTCCTCTCTCCTCTCTCTCTCCCCCCCGTCCCCCCATCTCTCTCTCCCCTTTTTCTCCTCTCCCCCTCTCTCTCTCTCCCCAGGTAAAAGGTAAATACTTGTTTTAAAATTATATACATGTTTTTTAGAGTATTTGTTTCTCTCCCCCCCCCCATCTCTCTCTCTCTTCTCTCTCCCCCTCTTCTCTCCCCCTCTCTTCTCTCTTCCCCCCCAAAACCAAACCCTTCTCTCTCTCTCTCAAACCTCTAACTCAGGTAATGTAAACCAGGTAAGCTTAGTTGATTTTGACAACCCTCCTATGACCTCTTTTTCCCTCCTCCCACCACCACCACCGCCTTCACCACCACCACCTTCCCCCACTACTACCACAAACCACCACTCCCTCCTCCCCTTTTTCCTTTTTTCCCCTTACTTAAAAGACTCGTGACCCCCTTAAACGCCCTCCCCCCATTTTCCCCCATCTGTTTTTTTAAGTCCTGAGTACGGTTTACGCATCTCCTCAATCCCAATCCCCCACCATTTCTAACACATTTCTTCCATTTCCTTTATTTCCCGCCTTTACCCCCCGTCGTTATTGGGCCCCCTGCGTTGGTAGTCTCCTCGGCGGATCCTACGCCCCGCCGCCCCGAATATGCGCCCCCCCCGGGTTTTGCCAAACCCGGGGGCCGCTCTCCGCCTCGCGTCTCTTAACACTGGGGCACGTTTGGGCCAAAAAGGGAAGAAGGGTTTTGTTCTCTTTCACCTTCTTGTTTTTGACGTGAATAACTTGTTTTCTCTGTGGGGAAAAAGGGGATTAAGGGGTTTTTACTGTTTTAAAGAAAAACTATTACCCCTTGAAAACCCAGACGTAATTTTTCATTGTAATTTTTGGGTTTCCATAAGACGATTTTTAGTGAAAATAAGCAATTTTTTATGGGTATGACCTGTTTTTTATCCTTGTCCACTAACTAATTTGGTAATTCAGTTACTTTTCCCCTAAATTTTAAAAAGGGGGGTCGACAACATATGATTTTATATATAAACAAAGGAAAGATCTTGGGGGTGAAGGGGTTAAAAAAGGATTTATTTTTATGAAAAGGGGAAAACAATAGATTAGAACAACGAATTTAAAGGGGGTTTTTTTATCAAAAAGGGGTTAAAAAACAGTTTGAACAACGAAAACTGTGAAAAAACTAATTAAAAAAAAAGGGGGGGAAAATCAGTAAGTAATTAACTTTCCGCCCATCAGAAAGGCCCCAAAAAAATAAAAGAAAAAAAAGAAAGAAAATAATTAAGATAGAATAAGAGAAGAAAAATAATTTAAAAACCCAGACAGCAAGAAGAAACCGTCAGGGAGTGGCCCTTGAAAAGGGGCCCGACTCCCGACCACCAAATGAACTGAACTTAAACCCGAAAACCCGATCTTTTCCTTTGGGTTGGGAAAAAATTTTCTGTTTTTCGAACCATTAAAATTTTTCGAAAAAATCACTAAATATACCAAAATTGTTAGCGACAAGGTACTAAAAAGGGCATATCTTAAAATTTTTGCTTGTATTCCTAGAAATCGGGGGGGAATGGTACCCAAATTACAGAGGAAAATTTCGCTTTTTGGTCTCAAAGGGGTTTTGTAAGTTTAAAAAAGAAAAGAAAACAACAAAGGAAAAGGTGAAATGAAAAACAAAAAAAAGGAAAAAAATTCAGAAAAAACTGTTTCATATACCATTGAAACCCTTTGAATAAAGGGTCCCCAAAAGGCTAAATTTCCCCCTTCACGGGCCCCAAACTTTCCTTACTATATGAAATTTTTCTGTTATTACCCAAAAGTACAAAAAATAAATTTAATATACCAAAATTTGCTAGTGGGAAAAAGGGTACTAAAAAGGTCATTCTATAAAAACATTGATTCATTTACTAAAAATCGTCTATGGCACCCAAAATTTCAATGGAAAAATTCCCTCTGGGGGCTCAAGGGTTAAGACATGGGATTGGGTCGTGTTCGTTGTGGTTTTTGAGGCGTACCTTTTAGGGACTGTTGGGCAGATAGAAACCCGGGGTTTTTAAACCGTGGAGGTACAGACCAAACGCCACCCTTTATCAGTAAGTACCCAGTCTGCAGCAGGGGAGAAGGTGGAGGGGGGAGGGGAGGAGGAGGGCCCGGAAGGGGGAAGGGAAATGGGGGGAGGGGAGCAGGTGGTGGAGGTGGAAAGGGGTTGGAGGAGGGGGTGGGGGGGGGGTGGAGGGGGTGGGGGGAGGGGGAGGAAGAAGGGAAAAAGTTGGGTTTGGGGGGGGTGGAAAGGGGGAGGAGGATCGGGGGGAAAGGGGAGGAGGAAGGGAGGTGGAGGGGGGTTGGGGGGGAGGAGGAGGAGGTGGTGGAGGGAGGGGGGGGAGGGGGAGGAGGGGGACGGGGAGGGGAGGAGGAGGAGGAGGAGGGGGAGGGAAAACCGTATGAGGGATTATGTTTGGAAAAGGGCCTAATTAAAACACACACACACACACACTTACTCAAACACACACACCCCACAACACACCCCTACACACCTTACCACCTTACTCACACACACACAAAACACACCACCCCCACACAACCCCACACCACCACACCACACACACCACACAACACACACACACACACACACACAAAACACCCACACACAGGGGCCACGAACCAAAACACAACACGGGGAAAACCACAAAACCACAAAACACACACACCAAAAACAAAACACACACACACACACACACACACACAACACACACAAAACACACCACAAGAAAAGGGGGACAAAAACACATGGGGACTCACTTGGAGACCTTGAGTGGGAAAGGGGTGTAGGCGAAGTTTTTAAAAAATTCTTTTCCATATGGAACACCCAGCTTTGGGCTGCTTGATAGAGCCCCCCGGTTTCGCCGAGTTTTCCCCAGACCCTGCGGAGGAGGAAAACCCTTTAGCCAAAAAAAAGGAAAGAGGGGGAGGGGGAAGGGGAGGGGGAGGAAAAGGAGGAAGGGAAAAGGAGGGTACATATTTTAGAAAACATAAATAAAGTGGCAGGTTTAATCAATATCCGCCCCGGTGCTACAAAAAAGGAGTGCCCTTAAATTTTTTGGACGCTTCATAGGGCCTCTTCAACTTCGTCTCCTTAAGGGTTTAAAAATCTTGTCAACTCTTCCCCGGCCCATTTTTTACTTGGGGGTCCTAAACCCATTTTCTTTTTTTCTTTTTTTTTTTCCTTTTATTTTTATTATTATTTATATTAGCGTATTTAAATCATAAACCCAGAAACCCTTTTATAGGCCTTGGGTCAAAACAAAGGGAGGGGGGGCCTTTTTTTTGGGCTGTTTAAACCGGCCCCCAAAAAAGGGGGGGCCCCAAATCATTTTCCCAAAAAAGTGGGGAGGAAGTTAGGAACACACAAAAAGGCACCCTAAACCCGGGGGCCTCTTTTAAATTTCATTTTTTAGTTTTTATTGGGGCCAAAAGAAAACCCTTTGGGAAAGGGAAAATTTTTTATGGCTTCAATTTGGTTTAAAACCCTTTATTTAAGGTTTTATTTAAATTATTTCCTATTTCCCATTTTTCTAAAAAATTTTTGGGCAAAGATTTTTCCCAATCCCCCAAAAGGGAAACCCCCCCAAAAAAACCAACCCAAAGGGGGCAACCCCCCCGGTTTTTTAAAAGGTGCTGTTTTTTGGGGGACAAAAAAAAACATACATAAAGGGAATTTTCCCAAAAAAAGCGGAGGTTTGGTTCCGGGGGTTTATAAACACCAGGGGGGGGGAAATTTTTTAATTTATTTTTGGGGAAGAGGAAAGGAAACAACAGGACAAACCCGGTTTAAAAATTACTTTAAAATTCCTTAAAAAAGTTAAAAATTCTTTTGTTCTTTTGAGGCCGGGGGGAATAGTTTGGAAACCCGCCTAAATTTTTTTGGAAATTTTTAAATTTTAAAAAGGGGCAAAATGTTTTTTCCCTTTTTTAAAAAAGGGGGAAAAAAAAATTTATAAAAATTAAAATCCCCAAAAGGGTTGGAAATAAAAATTTTTAAAAAAAAAAGGAGGTTGGGTTAAAAAGGAAGGAGGGGGGAAAGGGGAAGGGGGAAAAGGGAAGCCAAAAAAGATTAAAAATAAATTAAAAAGTTTAAAAAGAAGGGGGGAAAAATTTAAAAGTTTTCAAAGGTCATTGGAAAAAACCCCGCCCAAACCCAAAAACCCATTTTGAAAGGGAAAATTTTCTGAAATAAACAAAATAACACTTGTTTTAAAAAAATTGGAAAAATTTTTAAAAGTTTTAAAAAAATAGGAAAGGGAAAAGGGATTGGAAAAATAAGGGGAAAATTTAAAATTTTTCTAAATAAAAGACCCAAACCCCCTACCAAAGACCCGGGGGACCCAAATAAATTGGCACAACC
>JACEEZ010016323.1:0-19720 GCA_016584305.1 Chionoecetes opilio
GGGTGGTTACCGCCCCGGCTGGTGGGGTGGGTGGTGCCCCCACTGGTGAGGTGTGGTTACCACCTCAGCTGGTGGAAGGGTGGTTCCCCCCTGGCTTGATTGGAGGTGTATGTGGCCCCCCATCTTGTGGTAGGGGCTGGTTGGCCCCCGGACTGATGAGGGGGTGGTGGCCCCCCGGCTGATAGGATTGGGTTGTGGCCCCCCCGGCTGATGGAGGTGGTGGGTGCCCCCCGCTGATAGGAGGGGGTGGTGGCCCCCTGGCTGTTGGAGGGGGTGGTGGCCCCCCGGCTGGTGTATGGGGGGTGGGTGGCCCCCTGGAGTGGGGGAACCCGGCTGATTGATGGGGTGGGTGGCCCCCACGGCTGGTTGAGGGTGGTTGCCCCACCGGCTGGTGGAGTGCGTTGGTTAGCCTCCCCGGCTGATGGAGGGGCTTTTGTCCCCCCGGCTGTGGAGGGACCCTTTGACCGATTTCAATGATTTTTGGGTTGATTTAATAGTGGTTTTAATGATGCCGACTCATTAGATACACTTTTGAAACCTATGAGGTCATGTTCAAGGACAAATGACCAGTCCAGGGTTTTTCTTTCCCATAATTGCAGAAATTCATATATAAGGCTGTCTCTGCAATTTATTTGTATTATAATTTGTTTCTTTATGCAATTTAAGAGTATAATGCTGCATGTTGAATATGATAAAGGGTGGTGCGGTCATTTATGCAATAAATATTTTGCTAGGTGCTGGTTGTGAGCATAGTCAAGCTAAGGAAGCAAACCTCCGAATCAATTTATGCTTAATTTCAAGACCCACAAAATTGAAGATTCACTACACATAGACTCTAATTTATATGATTTGTTCAGGGTTTTATTCCGGTTCAGACAATGTCCAGTTTTAATTTTTACAGTGTGACACCTCCCTTTTGCAACACACAGACAGGGTACACCATTACCTTGAGACGTGCATCTACACCTATCGTGGCCAGGGGTTGAGGACTTGTCGCACCCACATTTTATCAATTTTAGGTAGCTCCTTTGGGTGCCAAGAAGGGGGTAATCAGCAGGGACGATTGTGGGGATTAAGCATTGTACTGCCCTCAAGACGTAGTCCTACGGGTCAAGGGAAGTGGATGAGTTCAAGCCGTTATGCCAACACGCATGCTGGTAGTGTGCTCGGAGGGCAATTTTTGGCGAAATGTTTCAGAGGTTGGGGGAAGTGGGCAAAGCTTATTGGGCTCGAGGGTACCCTTTCTCATCTTATTCTCCCATGCCTCCACTCTAGCTTCTGTCAGTATATTCTGCCATCAGATTGTGCATACAGTGTGAATTGAGCAGCCTCCTCAATCATTGAATGGTAGGAGCTCGCCGCATGCGCATCTCCCATGAAAGTAGAAATGAGACAACACTAGCACACAGATGCATTAATATTGTTGTTATTAACATTATGATAATGCAGATATTCTATGTTATCACATTATTGTTCCCCAATGATGAAACCCAATATCCTCTCACCTTCCTCCAGAACATTGAGAACCTTTTCTTGCCCTCCAATAGTATTTCACAGTGTCACAGCACTCACACCCACGAGGGCAGTAGTGCGGCAAGCGCCCGGGGAGTGATTACTTGTGTTTGTACAGTGTATCAATATCAATGACTCCACGATGCGGCCTGAGGCACTCAGTAGATTGGACCACTACCAAATCAGCCAGCAGCTTGAAATGGACCAAGCACAAAAAACGTCCCTGTATCATCACGACGATGAAACGGCAGACGATTGTTAATCACTTCACGACTTGCAACCTGTATGAACATGATATCAGTGAAAGGTATCTTTAGAACACGTACCACTAATAATGGTATTAATAATAGTTATATCCCGATGTATCATTAGTTTATAAGGATCGACCTGCTGGGGATTCTGGTGTCCAGCCTCCTCTTTGTCGGCTCAAGATCTCTACGTCGATCACAGTTTCCTCTTGCACTAAAGGAACATCTTCTGGGCCTAGTGAGAATCAGTGATTGTGTGACTTTCATCTCGGGTTGGTCCTTATCAGGTCTTTAATGATAAAGTTATGATCGAACTTGTTTGAATGTGACAGTGAATATAACCTTTGCAGCAGGAAAGTCTGAGTTGGGCAATTAGTTTGGAAGACCTTGGTCACTCCTCTTATTTCCTCTTCCTTTTACCTCCTTATTGCTGCCACTAATTACCGGTCAAATTTGCTGTATACTCGCCGACTCTTGGTAATGAGAATATATGACCGGGATGCTCGATTTAGTCCCTGAACTAGAGCATTGGAGGAACTGGGACCCAAGGAACCACCCACATTATTGCACAGGCCACGAGAAGTATGATCTGTCTGACACATCGATGTGACCTCTCCACTTGGCCAAATAATTCTTTATGTGCTTTTGAGTGCCTTCATGTCACCATGTCTCAAAACATGGAGGTGCAAACTGGTGAAGTTCTGTCGCCGACATTGCTCTATGAGAGTGATGCTTCCGCTTGCTGGCATTCAACTGAAGGCTCGACATAAAAACGCCAGGTATCTATTACTTTTTCTAACCAACCATGTCATTGACTTGCGACTTTGGGCAGTCATAGTGCACAGTTTCTACTCCTTTCAGTGAGATTGTGAAACATCTGGCAGGCTGTTTCAAATTCCTTCTGCTACTTCATATTCCCAACGTCAAAGCATACGTCTACATTCACATGGTCTTTGTTTAGAATAATCTCCCCTTTACCATGTTGATGAGACTGTGGAGGTGCTCATTATGGTTTGAGGGTCGATGCAGATGTCAAGCTTTGTCGAGGGAAAATCGATCCTCGTCTGTCTGGCCTTAATACAGCAGGTGCCCCTCCTTATGGTTCATCTGAATCTTCCTAATGTTCTCTCTCATCTCTTCTAGGCCTGGTGTGAGAACACAAAACTGATGAAACGGTGTAGGGTATAATCAGGTATATAACTGGATGTGATACGAGCAATCATATGTCAGAACTACTTGTAATACCTGATGTAGGGAAATGCAGTCGTGATAAGAGTATGCAAAGGTCTGAATCGATTTCAGGCTGATTTAGTGGACGCCGATAGACACCATCTGTCCATGACCCCCGTTGCATCCATGTCGTCTCTATGGCCCATGTCTACCTGATTAAAATCAGAATATATGGTAGTTTAATGTGTGAATTCACTGACATTGATAATTAGATATTTGACCGATAAATTTAATAGGATTTCCCTGTACGTGTAATTAATACTCAACCATATCCCATTCCTATGCCTAGCTTTCAGAATGAATGTGTTGCTCCTCCTTCTCAAACCGCTCTCGTATTTCATCCGGCAGACCTCCATCTGAGCAGATAGTTTCGCCATATCGGCAATAATTTATATGACCTGCACTGAATGAGGGCGTGCTTCCTTCCACTGTCCTTGCATGCGAAGAAGTCACTCTTCCACGCTCTGCACGTACGAACTCTTCGATCATAATGACCCAATGTGTGAAGATATAGTATTGATCCAGAGCTTCGATGTGCGCTCCTCTCTAAAGATGGTCCAGTGGGATTGAAGGGCATCCATTGATTTGATCTCATCCTTTGCTGAAGTGTTTCTCGTAGCAGCATCCTCTGTCAGCATCCCCTCAAAGCCCTGGAGTTTGCGGAAACTTCTTCTTCCCGATAGCTGCTTACTCACCCGAAATGCTGTCATCCAGTAACCTCCAACCAAGCCTTATCTGCTGCATTAGAACCCACATTCCAATAACACTCATCAGAAAGTGCAATACCCCCAAGACGATGACATGGATGAGGTGACTGGTCGCGTCATTTCAAATATCGGCAGCAACCTGTAGAGTTGTTGTCAGCGTATATATGACCCAATCTTGACCTCGGCATTGCGCGGTCTCTTTGCCTTCATCATTGATTAAGAGATTGTGGAGGGTCGCGATGGTTTGCATCTATTAGGGCAGGTAGTTAACATGGGTCTAGCTTCGAGTTAGTCCCTGTCGACGGCTCTGCACATGTGGTGAATCGCGTTGAATTCATGTGTTTATTCTCGTCGGTTGTTGATAAGCTGAAATGCATAAACGTAATTTAGAAACAATGGATAATTGTATAGTTTATCTTACAGCAGATATTGCAAAGCATAGAGCACCAACAAGATACCTACCAAAGAATCTTGCATAATTACCTTTAATTCAAATCCATGTTCCTGCTCGTTCATAGACACTCTTGCTTGTCAAATGACTCATCACTCAGATTATGTGAGGGAATGCTCGTGGCAGGGTTCACTTCTCCAATGTAGGTATGAGCCATTCCTCCTCTTCATCGACATGGACTTGGCTTCTTTCATATCTTCCTTTGAGATAGGAGTGAAATCCAGTTTCGTGGTGTCATCTGTCTCAGGGAACACTCTTATCATGGCATTGCATGGTGGGATACCTTCCCATTTGGGCTCGACAGGTCAGCTCGAATTGATCAGCATGTTGCCTGAACGAGTCCAAGCACTGTGACGGGGGGGCCCCTCTTCTCTCTTCATTTAGTGTACGCTTGCTACGGCAGAAGCTTTTATATCTTCGTACTTCATCCATCAGAAGCATGTGTCCTTGTAATAAAAAAGGTGCGTGATTAGCTTTTGCGTGATCACACTCCTGAGGGCGTTTAAGGGGGTACCATGCCACCCATAATGCTCCTCAACACACTGGTGACCATGATTTGCCGTAAGGATTGATGTCAGGACTCAGCCTCAAGCCAAGGAAGAAAGCTTTTGAAGTATAACTGCAGTGTATAGACGTACCGATTCACCAGCAATGGACTTCGAGATTCTTCGCTGGTAACGGTCTTTTAAGCATTCTAATGTCCGTACTTCAGCCTTTATGGTTCTGACAATGATATCTAGTGCAAGCATCAATGTCATCCTCCTCTTCTTCATCTCTCTTTACACTTTATGGTTGGCCCTTGGCATTGTCCGGAAATGAACGATCTTGCAGTAACCTTAACAGAAAGAATTGCGAGGATCAATATCAATGTTGTGAGATTCACAGTCTGTCAACAAATCAGCTCTTTTGATGGACTGCCCTACAATCTCTAAGATCGTCCCTGTAGCTCCACTGAATTCACTTTTTGTGCGATCAGCTCGGCATCTCTGTGATGATTGCCTCATCCTGCTGATTGTGGGGTCTCATTGATGTACTTCATCATGCTGTGACTTACTCCCGCCCTTGAACACACCTATCCTGAAGAATCTGCTTAAACAGTCTTTGTGGTACCTTGCATCTGATGCCTGCAAGTCACTAGGGCACCTGTAACAACACCACCACTGCCTCTGCCCACTGGTCAGCTCTTGGTTTTTAACACCGGTTCCGCAGACTACTTTGCTTTTACTGGTTGCCCTTGTCGTACCACATTCATTTGTGTCCCCGCTCTTTCACAGGTAGGCTGGCCCATCGGTTTTGGATTTTTTTGTTTTTTTTTTTTTTTTTTTTCTGTCTTTTTTCCTACTAGTCACATGTTCCCACAATAAATACAGTGCTCTCTGAAATTGAAGATGTAAATCTAGCGTCTTATCCGCTTACCAGGCGGATGTTCAGCCTCAGTGGTTAAGAAGCATATGGTACAGCATGTTTAGATGTGTATGAGATGCAATGCCTATGATAAACACTTGAAGCATTCTCATCATAAGTCCAGCTTGATCTTGAATGTGTAGATGCAATTAGTCCTTAGTATACTTTATCATGATTTGCGCATCTACCACCGACCAGGTTTAGTTTGGGACAGTTGTTGTTTGGCTAGACACTTGCCCAGGACAGACTTGAAGATGCACTCTTCATCCCTTGGTTCTGTTTTAATGTTGAAAGAAGCGGAAAAGTATAAAAGCTTTTGTGGTATAAGTATTTGCTAACTGCTAAGACTCAGCGTTTACTTGTTTTACATCTGTCGAATGAAAATAATTGGATTAGATAGACGACCAACATGGGCTGATTATGATTATTATCAAACAAAATCATAATCAAAGGCGTGATTACAATCATTCCAATCATAATCAAGTTTAAGCAACAGGTAATCAAATCAAATCCTAATCAAATATGAGCTGCAGCTTTATCCATAATCAATCATAATCCATATTTTTTTCTTCATAATAATCAATGATTTAAAATGTGATTATTGTTATTCTTTCATTGTATTTTTTCCTGTAGCTTCGATTCTCCTAAATATTAACCAATTTCATATATATTATGGTTCCAGGTCCAAGAGCATGTTTGCAAAGCATGACCTAAAGGCGTTTTCCCTTCTGCGTGGATAAGAGAAATTTCGCTTTCAAACGGTCACTTTTCTCTTGCTGTATGTTGATCCCCGCAGAACACTTTCACCCGGCCGCGGTTTACATGGTTCATATGGTACTAGAGGCGATTGTGATATGAAGTCATTTGACCCACAAGACATTTCGTCCCAAAACAATCATAAAGACACACGTCAATTGGGTATCAGGTCATACCGTAATTAGTCATCTTGTCCCTTGTCCAAACTTGTCCCCTAGGACAGACCGTAATCAGCGTGCCCTTGTCAAGGCCGACTTTACCGCAAGTTTATCAATAAAATGTTCGTCCGAGAGAGAGAGATGAGAATGTAAGAGAGAGAGAGAAAGAGAGGAGAAAGAAGAGAGAGAGAGGAGAGAGAGAGACAGAGAGAGAGAGAGGAGAGAGAGAGAGAGAGAGTAGGAGAGAGAGAGAGAGAGAGAGAGAGAGAGAGAGAGAAGTAGAAGAGAGCGAGACCGCGGCAATATAGAGAATGAAAAGAGAATGTGAAGTAATAAAATTGGGTAAGGTGAAGAAGAATATAAGAGAGAATGAAGTGAGAGGAACAAGAATGGATATATATAAATAGTAGGGTTACTTAACTAATATAGACAATGAATAGAGAGAGAGAGAGAGAGAGAGCGAGGAGAGGCGAGGAGAGAGAGAGAGAGGAGAATAGAGAGATAAGATAGAGAGAGAGAGAGAGAGCTGAGCGGAAGAGAGACGACATGATTTACGCGAATACTTTTCGAGCGGCATGCGATTTGAGCGAAGACTTTGTTGTCGCGGAGGACGAATAGCGCTATACTTTTTTTCGAAGCGATGACATTAGACGAATACTTTTTAATACTGAGGCGATTCGAGTGAGGGAAAAGAAAAATACTTTTTCGAGCGGAGGACGATTTAGAGCGATACTTTTTCCGAGGGCTCAAGACGATTCGAGCGAATACTTTTTTTTGTTTCGAGCGTAGGACGATTCGAGCGTAATACTTTTCGGCGGAGGACGATTCGAGCGAATACTTTTTCGAGCGGAGGACGATTCGAGCGAATACTTGTTCGAAGCGGCGGCCGATTCGAGCGAATACTTGTTCGGCGAGGACGATTCGGCGATACTATTTTCAGCGGAAGGCAAGATTTAGTTGCCTTAGTTTTCCTACTGGCACTTTGCCTGGTAGTAATGTGTTTTACTTCCTTCTTTTCTAGCTGTTTAGATATATATGATTATTTTATAACTTTAATTTTTTTAGATGTTCACTTTTTCAATGTTTAGTATATTAATTATAAATTATTTTTAGCCTGATGATGCGCCAAGTTTCTTTGGCGAAACGTTCCACGCGCTAAAGAACCTCAAGATGACCAGTGTTTTTCCACCCAGCAAAATAGTCCGTATATATAAATATATATATATAAATAATAATGATATTTAAAAAATATATATATATATATATATATATATATATATATAATATATATATATTATATATAAATATAAAATGTATTATATATATACATATATATATATAATCTATATATATATATATATATATAATATGATCTATTATATCTATCTATCTCTATTTACATATTAATATATATTATAAATTATTATTATATATATCTTATATCTTTATAATACTATTTATATATCTAATATAATCCATATCTATCTATATATATATCTAATATATATATATATATAATATATAGATATATATATATATAATATATATATTATAGATATATATCTATTAGTCGTAATCTATATATAATATATATATACTATCTCTACTAGTTATATATCTATACTATATATATATATTGTACGTATTCATACTTATAATATATAGATATCTAGTGATATTATATTCTTAATATAATATAGACTATAATGTATAATATATATAAAAAATATATATATATCATATATATATGATACCAGTATCTAGTATATATATCTATATACATATCTTATATAAATATATATCTTATATATAAATATATATATAATAATATATATATTATACCTATATATATATTATATATCTCTATATTACTTATATATATATATATCTATCCCTATACTACTATAATCTATCTAATATATTATGTCTATCTCTCTAGTATATATATATATTACTACTATCATATCTATCTATTACCTATATCTAATATAGATGATATATATGATATTATCTTCTCTATATATATCGATCATATAGTTATCTCTCACCATATATAGCTCATCTATCCTCTATCATATATTATCCCTATATCTATCTATAATATTATCTATATACCTATATCTCGTTAATACATATATATCTATCTACGATGCTATATCTATCATATATATATATCTATATATCTCTATCTCTATCTCTCTAGTATCTCTTATATATATATAAGTATTATATTATATATAGATATATATAATCTACCAATATATATATATTAAATATATTTATAATAATATATTTTATAAATATTCTATAATATATATACGGTTTATATATCTATTTTATTATATATATATTTAGATATATATCTATGATAGTATATTAATATCAGCTATCTATATATTATATATAGATTCTACTATAATATATAACTATATATTCTATAGATACATATATTCTTTTATATATTATATATATAATATTATATAATTAATATTTATCTATATATATATATATATATCTATATCTATCTATATCTTATATATATATATTATATTCTATATATATATATATAATATATTAATATATATATCGATATAATGTTCTTTAATCTTTATTATATATATATATATATAATATATATGTAATTTTATATCTAACTATATCACCTATATATCTATATATCGATATATATATCTATTTATATATATATCTATAATAATATATAAATTATAATAATATCTCTATATAAAACATATATATATTAGATATATATATAGTATATAATATAATAGATATTATATATGAGATATAATATATATGATCTATATATATCTCTCTCTCTCATTCTATATCTCTATTCTTATCTATATCTATATATTATATATATATATCTATATATCTTAGACCTATATATCTCTATATATTTATATATATTATATATCTATATTTATACTATATACTATATCTATCTATTCTGTAATATCCTATTATATGTCGCTTATTATATATCATATAGTACTAGTATATATTTCAAAATATTTTTATTTATCTAAATAATATTTATTATAACTATATATGAATATTAATTATCTTTTTATGTAACATCGATATTATATAAACTATATACAAATTATATATATATTCTTATATAAATTCTATATAAATATACATATATACTATAATATTAATAATATATCTATCAATCTCTCTCTTCTAGTAGTATATATATAATATAAATATTACGATAAATATGATAACTATAAATATCTATCAATCTATCTATATTATGATATATACTAATATACATGTTATATAATATATATATGTTATACATATCAATATATATATATCTATATATATATATACATAATATTATATCTATATTATATATCCTATCTATATATATATCTTATATATATATATATTATATATATTAATATCTAATAATAATATATACCACACACACACACACACACACACACACACACACACACACACACACACACGCATACACACACACGAAACACACACCACACAACACACGCACTCTGAAACACACACAACCATATAACACACCATCAACACACACACACAATGACACACACAAACACACACACACACCACACACACACACACACACATACACACACACACCACACACCTACTTAGCACACACATCTGTCACACACACATCACACACACACACACACACACACACACACACACCACACTGGGACCTTCCGTATTGTATGTTAAGCTAACCACTCCGCTCACAACCGAGAGGTCCCGGGTTCGATCCCCGGGCGGAGCGAAGAGACAACGGGTGGTCTTCTTAAAACCCGAGTCCCTTCCCACCCAGCAGTGAATGGGTACCGGGTTTGCCGGGTTTTGTGACCCGCCCCCGGTGTGCTGGCTTCGGCCAACACTAGACTAAGGATGAATGATAAATGTTTGATATGGAAACGGGCCCATACGAGCACGCTCAGCCCTGTAAAATACAACTTAATGAATAAAACCTGATGAACAAACACACGCGACCCACACAACACACACACGACACCACACCACAACACACCACACACCCCCACCACACACACACACACACACACTCTCCTGTTTAAACATTCTCCTCCCTTTCCTCGCCGCGTAAAGCAAACGCTCTCTCTCTCTTCTCTCTCTCTTCTCTCTCTCTCCTCTCATCTCTCTCCCCTCTCTCTCTCTGCTCTCTCTCTCGATCCATCTCTCTCTCTCTCTACAGCTCTCGCTCTTGATGTGGTGATTACATGTGGGATAAAGAAGGGTGACTGCACCTGTCCGCTAACCGAGACCACCACCACACACTTTGCCTTGCCTTACTTTGTCTGAGATCATCATGTGTCCTTATGATCATCATTCTTCTCTATTTCTTATTCGTATTATTGTACTTATTCGTATTTTTAATCATCTACTTATATCTTTATTTTATTATTAGTATTATTCTTATTATTATTACTATTATGAGAAATTAATAATTGATTAACTGAGGGGTTTTGTCCTATTTCGCACTTATAGCTTAGGGGTTTTTGTCCCAGGGGTTTTGTCCGAGAGGGTTTTGTCCAAGGGGTTTTTGTCCTATGGGGTTTGTCCAAGGGGGTTTTGTCCTTAGGGGGGTTTCGTCTGGGACCAGTGGCGGCTTGACGTGCTCCCATTCACCACCACCCTCAGACTCCGGGCTGTGCAAGAGAGCTCTCCTCACTTTCTTTCTCTCTGTCCTCTCTCTCTCTCTCTCTCTCTCTCTCTCTCTCTCTCTGCTCTCTCTCGTCTCTCTCTCTCTCTCTCCCTCTGTGTGAGTGTCTCCGCTCTCTTCTCTCTCTCTCCTCTCTCTGCTCTCTCTCTCTCTCTCTCCCATCTCTCTCTTTCTCTCTGCTCTCTCTCTCCTCGTCTCTCCTTCTCCCCTTCTCTCTCCTCTTCCTTCCCCATCGTCTTCATCCTCCTCCTTCTCTCTCTTCTCCTCTCTCTTCTCTCTCTCTCTCTCCTCTCCTCTCTCTCTTCTCTCTCTCTCTCTTCTATTATCTTTTTCATTCGTTTTCTCTCTATCTCTCTTCTCTCTCTCTCATCTCTCTATCCTCTCTCTCTCTCGCTCTCGCTCGCTCATCTCTCTCTTCTCTTCTCTCTCGTCCTCTCTCTCTCCTCCTCTCTCTCTCTCTCCTCTCTCCCTCTCTCTCTCTCTACTCTTCTTCGTCCCTCTCTCATCTCTCTCTCTCTCTCTCTCTCTCTCTCATCTCTTCTCTTCCTCTCTCTTCTCTCACATCTCTCTCTCTCATCTCCAATCTCGGTCTCTCTATCTCTCTCTCTCTCTCTCCTCTCTCTGCTATTCCTCTTTTCATTCGTTTTTTCTCTCTCTCTCTCTCTTCTCTCTCCTCTCTCCTTCTCCTCTCCTCTCTCTCTCTCTCTCTCTCCTCTCTCTCCATCCGTCTCTCTCTCTCTCTCTCTCTCTCTATCTCTCTCCTCTCTCTCTCTGTCCTCTCCTCTCTCTCTCTCTCTCATCTCTCTTAAAAAAAACATAACTACCAGAAGGAGGAGTTCAAAGGCATGGGAAGGAATATATTGAGGCTGCTATGCAGCGCTGGTGAGGGGTTGTGCTATCCTACAGCTAATCCTCCCCTCTCGCCGCACTACACTCGCCGGCCTTCATCGTTGTGTGTCGTGGTGTGGTTTGTTGTGTGTGTGTTTGTTTGTGTGGTGTGTGTGTTTGTGTGGTGCAGTGTCTGTGTATGTTTGTGTTTTGCTTGAAAATATTCACATAATACATAAGGAAGCTACCAAAAACAATTTTGCCCCCCCGTTTTTTGCTAAACTACACGTGGTAGTTTATTAATTGGAATAGAGTCTTTCAATATAATGACAATGAATAAGATAACTACAATACATAATACAACCGGGACCCCACAAAGAAAGACAATTATCCAAAATAAACAATAAAAACGTGGTTAAAAGGACGGTCCTCCTCTACACTAAGGCTTACGTTTCCCTCCCTGCCGTCCTTTAATCACCCGCCCTCCTCGAACCCTCCTTCCTCCTCTCCTTGCACCTTCTGTCTATTTCCTGCCCACTTGCACTCCCCTTCCCCTCCCGTCCCTCGATCACACCTCTCCTCTCTCTTTCTTCCTTCTCACATTTTTACTCTGTCGCTGTCCCTTATCACACTTAACACTCTCTCTCTTCTCCGTCTTTCTCCGATTGTCCGCTTTATTTTTTGCCAGTTTGAGCGAGGAGAGAGAGAGAGAGAGGATAGAGGAGAGAGAAGAGAGAGAGAGCGAGAGAGAGAGAGAAGCAAGGGAGCATGTTGACGGAATGAGTAGAGGAGGAGGGTAGGAATGAGGGAGAGAGAGAGAAGGTTGAATATGAAAGAGAGATAAGTAAGAGGGAGGGGTGAAGGATGAGGGAGAAGTTAGAGGGGGAGAGAGAAGAGAGAGAAAGGGGGGGAGATAATGGAGAGAGAGAGAGAGAGCAAGAGAAGAACGAGAGAGAGCTTCTCTGGTGTGTGGCTTGGCCGCACTAAGTACTAGGATGAATGATAAAATGTTGATTGGAACGGTGCTCATACGAGCGTTGCTCAGTCCTGTAAATCAACTAGATGAACAACTGATGAATACCACACACCACACACACACCACACCACACACACACACACACAGCACACACACACCAACAACACACACCACCTGTTAACATTCTCCTCCATTGCCTCGCACCTAAGCAACTCTCTCTCTCTCTCTCTCTCTCTACTCTCTCTCCTCTCTCTCTCTCCTCTCTCATCTCTCTCTATCTCTCTCTCTCTAATTGATGTGGTATCCCAACATTGCGCCACCATTAAAAGTAGAAGGAGAGAGAGAGAGAGAGAGAATAGAGTAGAGGAGAGAGAGAGAGAGATATGAGAGAGAGAGATAGAGGTAGAGAGAGAGAGAGAGAGAGAGATAGAGATATAGATAGAGGAAGAGAAGATATGAGACTATCATCAGATCAAAACGTTTTATTGTGAATAATGTACACATTATACATAATAAATATAATTAAGGGTACAAATAGACAGGGGCCGCACCCCCCCATGCGGTTGCATAGGAAGGACTTCGCCCATTATTACGGAGTTAATAGTAAATTTTTGTTAAATTACAGTTAATATGTCTATACATAGAGTTATGTTATGTTACATATATTAGATTATATTTTATATATATATATTTTTTAGACCTTTATGCGCTATTGGCAAAGTTTTGGGTGACTGTTTTTGACTTGGATAAGTTCATGGTTGTAGATATAGTGCAGCAGCCCAGCACAGCAATAGGACCCATTGGCACGCTGCCTCTAAAAAAAAGAATTTTTTTTGACAGTTCCATTCATAATGTCGGATGTGTTGCTTTCTCTCTGTTTTACCGGTTACTATTTTTTCATAGAAGAGCGAGAGAGAGAGAAGGAGAGAGAGAGAGAGAGAGAGAAGAGAGAGAGAGCAGAGACTAGAGAGAGCAGAGAGGAGGAGAAAGAGATAATAAGAGAGAGAGAGAGAGAGAGCAGAGAGAGATAGAGCGAGAGAGTATAGCGAGATGAATAGAGAGGGAGATCGCGAGAGGAGAGGATGGAGAAGAGGAGAGTAGATGCGATACTAGAGAGCTAAGTGGTTGGATGTGATGAGAGAATGGAAGGAGAGAATACAGTAAGTAGATAAGTGAGGGCCCAGAGGAATTGCGCAGGGCAAGTTCGCAAGGAATCATGAGAGGGAAGGAGAAAGGAAGGAAGGAAGAGGCAAATGGAGGAGGGAGGAAGGAAGGACGAGAAGGCATGAGGACTGCATAGGGAAGTGAAATACTCAAGAGAGGAGTGACGTTATGGAGGAAGGAAAGGACCTGAAAACTACGGAGGGCCAGTAGGTGAAGATAAGGAAGGCGGTCCAAGGATTGAGCGGAGGACCGCCGACAGGAAGAGAATGGCTAAGGAAGCAGGAGTTCCCAGGCGAAGGAAGGGGGAG
The DNA here is from genome assembly GCA_016584305.1 of Chionoecetes opilio. Taxonomy (NCBI): domain Eukaryota; kingdom Metazoa; phylum Arthropoda; class Malacostraca; order Decapoda; family Majidae; genus Chionoecetes; species Chionoecetes opilio. The sequence continues at coordinate 14,466 of JACEEZ010016323.1, forward strand.
AGAATACAAGAAGGAAAGAGGAGGGAGAGAAAGAAGTAGAGAAGGCGGCGAAGAAAGGAATGCTAAGGAAAGAGAAGGATGGAGAGAAAGATAGAGAGGAGGGAGAGGCAGGAAGAAGGAAAGAAGGATAGAGAGAAGAAGTACAGAAAGGAGAGGCGCTGGATGGTAGGCTACCATCCATACGTCCTATCTATTTTCATGTATGTGCACTTAAAAATCACTTGACTTCAACCCAGCTAAGGGACCATGGACTCAAGGAGCGGGAGTTGACCCCCCCATTAACCACCAAGTGACCCCATTCCCAAGGAGGAATTTACCATCCAGCGCCTGGGTGTTCACCTGGGGTCCTGGGACTCTTGAGGATAATGTTTAAAGAGCTCAACAGGCCATGTTTTTTATCCTATCCTACCTTAATTATAGACTGTATTTATAAGTATATTATATATATATATATATATATATATATTATATATTATATATATTTATATATATATATAAATATATATATATATATATAATAATATATATATAATTATAATATATAAATATGTAAAATATGATAATATGATAATTATAACATTTTAAATATATTAAAATATATATATATATAAATATATAAAATATATTTTAATATATAATATATTATATATATATATATTTATATTATTAAATTTTATAAAATATATAATATAATATATATGTATATATACGAAATATATATAAACAATAATATTATATATACTATATATTTTAATATTTTATATATATATAATATTTTATATATATATATATATATATATATATGTTTCAACTGTTGATGGTCACTGGTGAGGGAAGAGTGAGTGAGTGAGGGTAGGGGTGTGAGTAGGTGAGGGCGTGGGTGGGTCGGTGGGGAAAGGCAGGGGTGGATTCGTGAAAAAGGTAGTGAGTGAGGGGTGCGGGTGGGTTAAGGAGTGAGTGAGGGAGTGAGTGGGCTGGAGGGGTGTTGAAAAAAAAGTAGTGAGGGGTGGAGGGGTTAGTGAGTAGGAGAGGGAATTTGTGAAGGGGCGGGTAGGTGAAGATTGAGTGAGGGGTGGCGTGGGTGGTGGGCGGATGGGGGAATGAGAGTGAGCGAGATTGCCCCCATTAATTAACACCACCGTGTGATTTCATTAGCTAAAAACCATAGCAAATGGCAGTTTTTGCCTAATTTCAATCTAAAATCAATCCCCAAAATTTCCCCGCGTCCCCCCAAACGCAAAATTCTCCCCCCAAAGGGGAAGAAACCTCCCAAATTTGGGGAAAAAACCCCAGTCTGGGAACCCAGCCTGGTGACCCCCAGCCGGGTGACCCAGGTGGGTCACCGTCACTTGTTGCCAGCTAGCATATATAATAAAATCATATATAAAACGCTCTGCTTGCGCAACAATTTTTGCTGCATAATTCGACATGTTACTATGGACAATGTTAAACATACGCATAGTTTAAAAATAGTCCGAAAAAAAAAAAAATATATCAACCGAGGGGGCGACGTTTATAATGGGCTACACTAAGGTCGCCATCTACTGTTAATGTTCTGAGTGTCCCCCCGGGGCCCTCGTCGTCGCCCGAAAAAAAAACACCGAGTAGTGTAATTTGAAACCGTCTATACTTGCAGATACAAAGCATAAAACAACGCTGAACAGGGTAGATTATACAGTCATGATATAAACTACTGCGTATCATTTTCAGTGACACATACACATCAGTAGTAATGCTATCATTCGTAATATTTGGCGGTTGGCGACATTATTGCAGCTGGCGACAAATTAAGTTTTATCTACGGTAGCATAGGTAAAAAAACCCATCAAAAACCTATCTATCAAAACCTATATATTATATAATGAATGTAAAATTTACATCTCAGAGAATGCTCAAAACTACAAATAATAAGAATAAAAATTAAGATTTTAAAATTTCTTGGTTTTTTTGTGGGCCCGGGGGGTTTTGTCCTCAGGGCTTTTTTTCCTAGGAAGGTTTTGTCCTAGGTTTTTTTTCCTAGGGTGGTTTTTTCCTACACTCGTTGGACACACACACACACACAACTCAACACGCACTCTTTTTTCGTAAGCTTCATGACCTGGACCAAAACTGTCGGCCTAACACCCGGTACCGGGTGTTAGCCGGGGTTGTGACCCGCCTCCCGAGGTGGTGGCTTCCCCAACACTAAACACTAATGATGCATGATGAAAAATGTAGATATGGAGACGAGGCTATACGAGTGTAGCTCAGGCCCTGTAAATACAACTACGTAGATGAATACACACCCACACACAAAACACACAACACACACACGTGTGTGTTTTTATTTTTTTGGGTGTGTGTGTTTTGTGTGTGGGGTGTGTGTGTGGTGTGTGTGTGGTGTGTGGTGTGTGCGAGAAAAAGGGAGAGGGGGGAGAGAGAGAAGAGGGGAGAGATGGAGAGAGAGAGAGAGAAGAGGGGAGAGAGAGAGAGAGAGAGAGGGGAGAGAGAGAGAGAGAGAGGGGAGAGAGGGGGGGGGGGACGGGAGATGGAGGAATTAAGGGAACGGCATGTGTGTCTCATTCTCTCTCTCTCTTCTCTCTCTCTCTCCTTCTCTCTCTCTATCTCCTCTTCCCCTCCTCTCTCTCTCTCTCTCTCCTCCTCTCTCTCTCTCCCTCTCTTCTCTCTCTCTCTCTCTCTACGACATTTTATTGATAATTGCGGTCAATCGGCTTGACAAGGAACGCTTGATGACGGTTGTCCTAGGGGGACAAGTTGGACAAGGGACAAGATGACCTCATTACGGTATGACCTGATACCCAATTGACTTGTGTTTTTATGACTTGGGACGCAAATGTCTTGTGGGTCAAATGACTTCATTCACAATCGCCTCAGTACCATTTGACCTGCACCCACCCGTCGCTTGCTCCATGAGAAGGCGACGCGGCGGCTGAGATGTAAGCAAAACAAAGATCAAATTACTATTTTGACCCTCTAGATATTTTTACACTGGGACGTATCCTATACCGTCATAGTCAGAAAAGTGTGCAGATTCAGGAAACGTGCTTAGAAATTTAATGTGATCATAAGTAGCCGAGCAATGATGAGTTGAAGCCAAAAAAGTGGGAGAAAATGTTTATGCACTGTTTTACTTAACCCTTGTTTTCGTATACTTGTACTTACATTACAGTTATAAATGTATACTAATGCGGTGAAAAATTTCCTCAGAAAGCCGATAGTGGTCTCAGTGTTTCCTAATATCCAATGGTATTGTCAGCAAATCGGGTAAGAGTGAGGTGTGTGAAGTTGTTAATTTGCGTTTGTTGACAAGTCACACATTCCTTTAAGCTAGTGTCAATTGCAATAAAAAACACTGTTGACTAATGTATAACTGAACAAAAAAATGACCTTAATAATAATCATTACTGTGTGTATAATAATAATAATAATAATAATGTACAAATAATCACAATAAAATGTGATTATAATCATAATCTAATCATAATCAAGCAATAATAGAAAAAATCTAATCATAATCACAAATACGTAAAGCGAAATAATCATAATCAAATCACAATCATAAAAAGGAAAAAACGAGTAATCATAATCTAATCATAATAAAAAATTATTCCGGATGATAAATCAAAATCAAATCATAATCATTTTTTATAATCATGCCCATGTCTGATACACACAGGCGAAAAATCATGAATCATTTGCAGCATTTGGGAGGATAAAATACCCCTGACCTTGCTAATGGACATGGAAATTGACCTCAAAGGGTCCTAAATGTATTTCTAATGAGTCGGGCATCATTAAAAACCTATAAATAAACCCAAAGATCATTGAAATCGGTCAAGGGGTTCTTAAACTAGCTATTTCACAGTAAATATCAGGCTCTGGCGGCCATCTTGGCGACAATCTTGAATTTTGTGAAATGCTCAAGGGTAGGCTTAATTTACCAGCCAGTTTATGTTTATGGGATACCTTAGCCCTCAGAATCAAGTGAGAAAAAAACTATATCAATCAAGTCAGGGTTCACCATAAAAATCAACTTTGGCTGCCTGACTAGTAGTAGTAGTAGTAGTAGTAGTAGTAGTAGTAGTAGTAGTAGTAGTAGTAGTAATAGGAGGAGGAGGAAAGGGCAACAGTGAGAAATAATGAGAAGAAAGAGAAAAGAAAAAAAATGGAAATGTTATAATGTTAGTGAGGTTACTACAGATGAGAGAGAGAGAGAGAGAGAGAGAGAGAGAGAGAGAGAGAGAGAGAGGAGAGAGAGAGAGAGAGAGAGGGGAGAGAGAGAGAGAGAGAGAAAAGACGAGAGAGAGAGAGAGAGAGAGAGAGAGAGAGAGAGAGAGAGAGAGAGGAGAGAGAGAGAGAGAGAGAGAGAGAGAGACTACGTATATATATATATCAAGACAAAAAACATGATGATGATAATAATAATGATGGAAAAGATGACAAAAAAAATAACAAAAACAAGCAATAAAAATAAATTATTATGTTAACAGAGGGAAAAAAGAGGAGGAGGAGGAGGAGGAGGAGGAGGAGAGGAGGAGGAGGATTACAAAGGATTACAAAGGAAACACAAACAGCAACAAGCCAATTGGTCCTTACAAGGGTGTTTGCTTTAACTACACTACACTAACTAGATAATAAGAGAGAAAGGATAGGAAAGTAGAAGGCTCCTCCCCATCCACCCATCCCTCCAGCCGAAGCTGGCCGGAAATGTGTAAAGTGACTTTTGGTATGTCACTTTTAGGGTGAGCAGAAACAGGTAACTCTGCTTTGATAGTCGTTTATTAACTCTTGGGTAAAAAGGGTAACACAGGTAAGGTTGGTATAAGGTGACTCGCGGACTGGTGAGTTGCTCCTGCCGTGGATTTGGATGTGACTTGGTGACTTGGAAGACTTGTGAGTTGCTGGTACCGAGGTCTGTGTTCAAGTGACTCCTCTACAGAAACCTCTTTTCAAAGGGTCACGATACTCAAGACTGACGCCTACTGACCTGAACACCTGACCACCTGAACATTTGGCGAGGCTGAGTTCGAGTTTAAAGGATTAGCGTATTGCCTAGGGAATGGATTAGCGTATTGCCTAGGAAGTGGATTAGCCAGGTGTTCCAGGACCCAACATCAAGTATACAGAACACAGAACACAGAACACGGTTGAACACATAGTTGAACACCAATAATAATACTAATACTACATATGCTCGGTGACGCTACCCGAGAGTCCTCATCTCGTCAAAAGGAATAATATGAAAGAACAAAGGA
>JACEEZ010016325.1:0-12482 GCA_016584305.1 Chionoecetes opilio
CCGTTCTCTGATACCCCATGATTCTAGCGAAGACACCTATTACCAAAGGCATTGATTCGTATCTTCAATGTTCCACTATTGAGTGTCCAGTACTAACAACCATAGAGTAAGACAGGGATCACAAGCGACTTGAAGATCCGGATCTTTGTCCTCCTGCACAGGTACCGACAAACGCCAAATTACTCCCGCTGAGCGAGTCCATAGCACCGTGGGCTATGCCAATCCGCCGTAAGGCTTCTTGACGTGACCCGCCGTCATTATGGACTGTGCTACCAAGGTATGTAAAACTTTCCAAGATCTCAAGGTCCTCGCCACACGCCATGAACAGACTGTACTGCTTCATCTAGTAAGTCTCCAAACACCTGGACCTTGGTCTTGAGCCAGGAGACCGCAAGTCCCAAAGGCTTTGCCTCCTCGTGCAGCGCCTCGAGAGCCATCACCAGGACCTCCAGCGACTCGGCAAAGATTACTGCATCATCGGCAAAAACCAGATCAGTGATCTTGGTGTTGCCGACGGATGCTCCACAATTACTTTGATCTACAACCTTGTCCAATACCCAGTCCATACAAGCGTTGATGTCCATAAAAGTGATGGGGCAAGGACGCACCCTTGCCTCACTCCTGTATTCACAGGAAAGAGGCTGGATACACCTGCCCCACACTTCACAGCACTCTCAGTCCCAGAATACAGACCAGTTATCAAACCAATAGTCCTGCAGGAATCCTCGAAGTCGCAGAAGATCCCAGAGTGACTCACGATGCACTGAGTCAAACGCCTTCTTGAGATCAACATAGGCTGCAAGCATCCCCTGTCGAAACTCACGTCGGCGTTCCACCAGGACACGAAGCGCTAGGATACGGTCCGTTGTTGACTTACCAGGCGTGAACCCAGACTGCTGAGGTCTCTGATGCTTCACCAGATGACTGGGAATTCGTATCAGCAATAGATGGGCAAGCACCTTGCCTGGTACGCTGAGCAGTGTAATACCGCGGTAATTGTTGCAGTCCTGACGGTCCCCTTTCCCTTTCCAGATAGGGACGACCAGCCCCCTTTTCCAGTCAAGAGGAATGGTACCTGATTGCCACACGGCAGTCAGGACAGCATGCAACCCGCGGATCATGGCCTCACCCCCAGCTCTGAGGAGCTCCGCACTGATATTACAAACACCAGCTGCCTTTCCACACTTCAACTTTGCTACAGCCTCTCTGACTTCGTAAAGAGAGGGTGCGGTTTCGTCAATGGGAGGATCGGCATCCACTGCCTGTAACCCAGTGGTGTGAAGCTGCTCAGTTGGAGGGTCCACCGTGAACAACTGCCCAAAGTACTCAGCCCAACGAGCCATCTGCCCATCCATGTCGGACACGAGGCGCCCATCTGCTGTTCAAATAGCATTCGCCCGAGAAGGAGACTTGGAACGGAGCTTCTTCAGGGCTCGGTAGGCGGGTCGGAGGTCATTAGCGTTCAAATGACCCTCGACATCCTCAGCGAGACTCCTGACATACCTCTCCTTGTCTCTCCTCAGGAGGGTTCTAGTCCGGCGTGACAGAGCCCTGCGTGGTCTCTCTGTCTATTCCTTCTGTACGTATATTCTCTCTCTCTCTCTCTCTCTCTCTCTCTCTCTCTCTCTCTCTCTCTCTCTCTCTCTCTCTCTCTCTCTCTCTCTCTCTCTCTCTCTCTCTCTCTCTCTCTCTCTCTCTCTCTCTCTCTCTCTCTCTCTCTCTCTCTCTCTCCCCCCCTCTCTCTCTGATGTCTGGCACATTCACCTTTTCTGGCATTAAATTTCACTCGCTCTCTCTCTCTGTTTCTCTCTCTAAATATTCTTGAATATAGCAGGTTTGTACTTCTAATAAACAAGAAAATATAGCAACTTATTTTCTCGTTAAGATATATGAATTTTCCTATTCACCCACACACACACACATATCATATATATATATATATATATATATATATATATATATATATAATCTATATATATATATATATATATATATATATATATATATATATATATATATATATATATATACATAATATATATATATATATATATAAATATATATAGATATATGTATATATCTATAATAATATAAGCGAAAGTGTGTCTGTGTGTCTGTATGTGTGTGTGTGTGTGTGGTATAGGTTCCACCCCCCGTGGCGCAAACACCTCATATGGCACATTTTTGGAATCAGGTTGACCAGGGGAAGGTCATAAGCCCACTTATGAGATGATCCGATCACTTTTTTTCTTCTTTTTTTTAGCAGCCTATTAGCGAGAATTGTGAAAACAAAAGTGGGTTGCGAGAATTGAGGAAGCCTTGATGTAGGGTGATGGGTAATGGGTGAGTGAATGGGTGAGGTGATGGGTAATGGGTGTGGGGGGATGGGTGAGGTGAATGGTGTGGGGGGTGATGGGTGAGGGAATAGGTGGGGGTGATGGGTAATGGGTGAGTGAATGGGTGTGTGGTGATGGGTAATGGGTGAGTGAATGGGTGGGAGGTGATGGGTAATGGGTGAGTGAATGGGTGGGGGGTGATGGGTAATGGGTGAGTGAATGGTGTGTGGTGATGGTAATGGGTGATTGAATGGGTGGGGGGTGATGGGTAATGGGTGAGTGAAGGGTGGGGGTGATGGGTAATGGGTGAGTGAATGGGTGGGGGGTGAGGGTAATGGGTGAGTGAATGGGTGGGGGGTGATGGGTAATGGGTGAGTGAATGGGTGGGGGAATACATACATTTCTACATAAATGATTTCAGGAAAGTTAGAAGGGGCTATCTGGAGAGTCCATGTTGGCCGTGACACATGGACGTGACCATGGGTTGGCAAACACAGGTGGTGGGCCGAAGGCCCACCAATAGCCTCCGCAGGAGCTAGCCAAAAAGTCCGCCCGGAGGGCGGCTTTGCGGCTAGTAATATATATATATGTATATATATATACACTATATATATATACACACGTATATATATATATATATATATATATATATATATATATATATATATATATGTATATATATATATATATATATATATATATATATATATATATATATATATATATATATATATATAATATATAGTATATATATATATATATATGTATATATATATATATATATATATATATATATATATATACGTATATATATATTAGGGTGGTCCTTAGTTGTATGTAAAATTTAATTTTGAGAAACTTTATGTTCCTAACCCGGATATATGTTCTATGGTTATGAAAATACTATGTGAGTAAATTTTCAGCCGAATCGGTTCACGAAAAGATGTTGCACACGCCTCCTCCAATTCACCCTGGCCCTGGCTCCAGGTCCCCCCTCAGTTGAGGTATTAGCCGCTCGAAGGCGGGGGTATCGTGCTTGCCGGGCTCCTCACTGTGGCCTGGTGTGGGCCAGGGTGCGCTTCCGCGGGTCCGGGAAGGCCTTCCGGTGGTCCCCCACCACTTGAAGGAGGAACTGAAGCTGCTACTCATCCTTTGTGAGGGATTTCGTTGAACTCTTGGATGAGCGCAACTCCTCTTTCCGCGGGGTCATTCACCACAGCGAGGTTCCGGACGTCTGAGAGGACCGCGGGAAAACCCCTCGTCCATCTGCCACGAGTCCGGTGGCAGATCGAGGAAGGCTCATCCAGGTGTAGCTTCCGGAAGAAGTGGAGAGTACGTCCACTGACGAAGTCTTCCAGGTGGAGACCCTCGGACCGACTTCTTTGGAAGCGTGACTCTTTCGGAGCCGTGTCCTCCCCGTCAAATTCCTCTCGTCGTAGGGCCGTAACCATGGCGTTTTTGGGTCTCGCAGGACACGTCGGAGTCGAAGAAGGACAGCCAACCAGTTCTTCTGAACGTACCACAGATGGCTTGACAGTTTCGCCCAGCGCGACGTCTCCGATCTCAGGGTCGATCTTGTCGTAGGTGCCGAGGGCCTTGATGAGTTCGAGGTCGAGTCGAGGGGCTTGAACGAGAAAGAAGCCTCAATCCAGGCCTTGCGTAGACTCGGACGACGAAGAGGCACAACCGCTGGAGTCCACGCTACTCCTTCTTCGTCAAGCGGAATGGCCCCGGAACATCCAAATCTTGAAGGAGTAGAGGACTTTTGACATCCATCTGGCCTGGGCATTGCTCCAGGAGCAAGGAATCGAATTCCACCGGGAGGGGCACCACCGAGGAAAATGATGACAAGTTTGACCAATTCCCGGTAGTCATCGCGAAGGTCCTCACGCTCTTGAAGGACTTAAAGAGTCCATCGAAGACCCTCATCCTTGACGTCCTCTAGAACAGTCGCCACTTCCTCCACCATGATTCCGTGCCGAAGTCCTCTCGGTCGATGCTCTCCCATGGGGTTTTGGAAGCTTTTGAAGAGCAGATGCTCGGGCGATGAGGAACACCAAGAACACGGACGAACACCGCATGTACCACCAGCTCCAGGATATGGTGACGACAGGCGAAATGCAGCAGGTCTTTCCCCATTTTCTGTTCGATGAGGACACAGGCCCCGTTTCTGCGGCCGGTGTTGGATGCCGTGGTGTCGAAGGACATCCCGACTACCTGATCCGGGGACTCCCCATGTCTCCAGGGCCGAGACCACCGCTGCCGCCATGCTTCTCCCGTGCCACTGCCCAACTTGGCGACGGCGAGCAGTTGGGCGCCTCCAATCCCGGAAATGATGATCGGGAGACCGCCACATTGTTCTTCGTGGTTCAGGTCCATCACGAGCTTGCCATCCCAGTGGGACCACCAGCGGAGTTCTGACCGAAACTCCTCTCTGATCTTTGAGGCCATGGCCGCACGATGTTTCAAGCGTTGGCGTTCGGATGGATGAGGGGGTTGATGTTTAGCTCTTCGACGTTTGGCCTAGGCAACGTGCGGCTTCAGTCAGCACGTATGTCGCGGAACGATCGGTCAGCTTGGTTCGATCCGCGTGGGCCCCCAGTGTGGAGAGGGCGATGTTCTTCGTGGCCCGTTTCGCCCGCTTCGCAGGACTCGCTCCTCCAACTGTCCGTATTCTTCATCTGAGACAACAGCGAAGTGTTGGAGCTGGACGACGGCGGAGGACTCGAGCTGCGCCACAGATGGGAAGCGGCAGCTCTTCTTGTTTGCCCGGGGGGGAGAAAGCAGCGGCCTTTTCCAAGCGAAGAGATTGCCTCGTCCCTGAGCAGCAAGGACGGAATCGACGCCGCCCATCCTTCCTCGACGTCCTGGCTCCCGTTGGGCGAGGAGGAACTCTTTGTCCCCCTGGTTGGTCCTCATGGTCAGCGCATTCCCGGTGCCCACGTCGAAGAGGTTGTCGAGAAGTACCTCAAAATCCTTTTCTTCGAGATTTTAGCCTCCCATCGCCGATAGCGACCTTTCTTGGGAGCCGTACTCCCGATGGAGCTTCTCAATCTTGGTGACAATGTTGTCTTTCGGGTCATTGGGATCCGCGCCATATCCCCAAAAATCGAGCCCCCATGGGGGTCACGGCCAGCGTGACATCGCGGAGAGTCATCTTTTTGAGTGTAGACGGTGGAGAACGACCCCGAGAACCCCTCTGTTGGAAGGGAGTTTGGAAACCAATTACCTCCGTTTGGGGAACCCACAAGAAAATCTTTGCTCCTAGTCGCCATATCAAACTGAAAAAGAAAGGAGAATATGTTCAGAAAATTAATTTGTGACAAATAGAACGAATTCGGAAGGAAAATATTGTGAAAATAGGAGGAGGAAAATGGAGTATGTTCCAAAACACCATGACCAGTCGAACGAGTCACAGAGGGAAAACTTGGGTCATGTGTGCAACATCTTCCTACGAGCCGAATTCCAAAAAAAAAAATTCAGGGTGATTTCCACTTAAATGGTAACAAATTCCCGGGTTAGGAACAAAACAATTCCAACTTTTGTTTTAAGACCACCCTAATATATATATATAAAATTTTAATATATATATAGATATATATATATATAATCTATATATATATATAAAATATATAATATATATATATATATATTTTATATATATATAAATAATAATATAATATATATAATATATAGATATATATATATATATATATATATAAATATAATATAGATAATATATATATATATATATAATATATATATATATATATATATATATATATATATGTGTATTTATATATATATATATATACGTACACGTATATATATATATATACCCTAAATAATCTCAATGAATTATGTAGTATGGGATTTTTAAAGATAGTGTGATTTAATTAGTTTAGCTACAAAATAGCTAGTTTTAGTAAGTTGGGTAAGATATGCTTAATGGACCCTACCCATAACTACGTCACGGTTTGTTTACATCGGTGATTGTGGGGGTAAGGCGGGGTCGCCGCGGGTGGACCCACGAAGGGAAAACTACGCGATGGAAGAATTCGAGTTATTTTGTGCGAAATTGATATTCCAGGTGCTATAGTACTGTGCTTGTTCTCGCTGACAACATGTAGAGAAGACCTGAGGTAATGGCTGATGTGCAGAGGCTTCTAAACCAAGAAACAGAGTCACAACAGAACCTCGTCAAAAGGTAAGCAACTGTAGGTAAGTAATGTATCCCTACCACTTGCTTACTTCTTAATGGGGACGCTGTGACGTTTTCCTAGTTTAGAAGCCCTTGCAGATCAACCCTCAAAATCAGGTCTTCTCTATGTTTTCAGCGAGCACGGAAATATAACACCTGGTATATCAATTTCGCCCAAACAACTCGAAATTTTTTCATCGTCGTAGTTACTCCTTTTTGTAGGTTTTCTTNTTTTAATATAATGTTTATTCAACAAAAATTCATTATTATTATTATATAATTTTTTATTAAAATATAATATATATATATATATTATATTATTATATATATATATATATAATATATATATATATATTTTAATATATATATATTTTAAAATTATTTTATAATATATAATAATATATATATTAAAAAATATATATATATATGTATTATATCTATAATAATATAAGCGAAAGTGTGTCTGTGTGTCTGTATGTGTGTGTGTGTGTGTGGTATAGGTTCCACCCCCCGTGGCGCAAACACCTCATATGGCACATTTTTGGAATCAGGTTGACCAGGGGAAGGTCATAAGCCCACTTATGAGATGATCCGATCACTTTTTTTTCTTCTTTTTTTTAGCAGCCTATTAGCGAGAATTGTGAAAACAAAAGTGGGTTGCGAGAATTGAGGAAGCCTTGATGTAGGGTGATGGGTAATGGGTGAGTGAATGGGTGAGGTGATGGGTAATGGGTGTGGGGGGATGGGTGGGGTGAATGGGTGGGGGGTGATGGTGAGGGAATAGGTGGGGGGTGATGGGTAATGGGTGAGTGAATGGGTGTGTGGTGATGGGTAATGGGTGAGTGAATGGGTGGGAGGTGATGGGTAAGGGGTGAGTGAATGGGTGGGGGGGTGATGGGTAATGGGTGAGTAAATGGGTGTGTGGTGAGGGGTAATGGGTGATTGAATGGGTGGGGGGTGATGGGTAATGGGTGAGTGAATGGGTGGGGGTGATGGGTAATGGGTGAGTGAATGGGTGGGGGTGATGGTAATGGTGAGTGAATGGGTGGGGGGTGATGGGTAATGGGTGAGTGAATGGGTGGGGGGAATACATACATTTCTACATAAATGATTTCAGGAAAGTTAAAAGGGGGGCTATCTGGAGAGTCCATGTTGCCGGACACATGGACGTGACCATGGGTTGGCAAACACAGGTGGGGGGCCGAAGGCCCACAATAGCCCTCCGCAGGAGCTAGCCAAAAAGTCCGCCCGGAGGGCGGCTTTGCGGCTAGTATATATATATATATTGTATTATATATACACTATATATATATCCACACGTATATATATATATATATAATATATATATATATATATATATATATATATAATGTTATATATATATATATATATAATATATATATATATATATATATATTATATATATATATATATATTATATATATATATATTTTATATTATATATATGTTATATATATATATATATATATATATATATATATATATACGTATATATATATATTAGGGTTGGTCCTTAGTATGTTATGTAAAATTTAATTTTGAGAAACTTTATGTTCCTAACCCGGATATATGTTCTATGTTATGAAAATACTATGTGAGTAAATTTTCAGCCGAATCGGTTCACGAAAAGATGTGCACACGCCTCCTCCAATTTCACCCTGGCCCTGGCCCCCAGGTCCCCCCTCAGTTGAGGTATTAGCCGCTCGAAGCGGGGGTATCGTGCTTGCCGGGCTCCTCACTGTGGGCCTGGTGTGGGCCAGGGTGCGCTTCCGCGGGTCCGGGAAGGCCTTCCGGTGGTCCCCCCCCACTGAAGGAGGAACTGAAGCTGCTACTCATCCTTTGTGAGGGATTCGTTGAACTCTTGGATGAGCCCCAACTCCTCTTTCCGCGTGGTCATTCACCAACAGCGAGGTTCCGGACGATCTGAGAGGACCGCTGGAAACCCTCGCCCATCTGCCACGAGTCCGGTGGCAGATCGAGGAAGGCCTCATCCAGGTGTGGGCTTCCGGAAGAAGTGGAGAGTACGTCACTGACGAAGTCTTCCAGGTGGAGATCTCGGCCCCGACTTCTTTGGAAGCGTGACTCTTTTCGGAGCCGTGTCCTCCCCGTCAAATTCCTCTTCGTCGTAGGGCCGTAACCATGGCGTTTTTGGTCTCGCAGGACACGTCGGAGTCGAAGAAGGACAGCCCAACCAGTTCTTCTGACACGTACCACAGATGGCTTGACAGTTTCGACAGCGCGACGTCTCGATCTCAGGGTCGATTGTCGTAGGTGCCGAGGGCCTTGATGAGTTCGAGGTCGAGTCGAGGGGCTTGAACCGAGAAAGAAGCCCTCAATCCAGGCCTTTGCGTAGACTCGGACGACGAAGAGGCACAACCGCTGGAGTCCACGCTATTTCCTTCTTCTTTCAAGCGGAAACTGGCCCGGAACATCCAAATCTTGAAGGAGTAGGGGACTTTTGACATCCATCTGGCCTGGTGCATTGCTCCAGGAGAAAAGGAATCGAATCCACCGGGAGGGGCACCACCGAGGAAAATGATGACAAGTTTTACCAATTCCCGGGAGTCATCGCGAAGGTCCTCACGCTCTTGAAGGACTTGAAGAGTCCATCGAAGAGCCTCATCCTTGACGTCCCCCTAGAAAAAGTCGCCACTTCCTCCACCATGATTCCGTGCCGAAGTCCTCTCGGTCGATGCTCTCCCATGAGGTTTGGAAGCGTTTGAAGAGCAGATGCTCGGCGATGAGGAACACCCAAGAACACGGACGAACACCGCATGTACCCCCAGCTCCAGGATATGGTGACGACAGGCGAAATGCAGCAGGTCTTTCCCCATTTTCTGTTCGATGAGGACACAGGCCCCGTTTCTGCGGCCGGTGTTGGATGCCGTTTGGGGTCGAAGGACATCCCACTACCTGATCCGCGACTCCCCATGTCTCCAGGGCCGAGACCAAACCCCTGCCGCCATGCTCTCTCCCGTGCCACTGCCCAACTTGGCGACGGCGAGCAGTTGGGCGCCTCCAATCCCCGGAAATGATGATCGGGAACGGTCCACATGTTTCTTTCGTGGTCAGGTCCATCACGAGCTTGCCATCCCAGTGGACCACCAGCGGAGTTCCTGACCGAAACTCCTCTCTGATCTTTGAGGCCATGGCCGCACGATGTTTCAAGCGTTGGCGTCGGATGGATGAGCGTTGATGTTGAGCTCTTCGACGTTCTGGCCTAGGCAACGTGCGGCTTCAGTCACAAAGTATGTCGCGGAACGATCGGTCAGCTTGGTTTGATCCAGCGTGGCCGCCCGTGCTGGAGAGACGATGTTTCTTCGTGGCCCGTTTCGCCCGCTTCGCAGGACTCGCTTTCCCCCAACTGCTCCGTATTCTTCATCTGAGACAAAAAGCTGAAGTGTTGGAGCTGGACGACGGCGAGGACTCGAGCTGCGCCACGATGAGGAAGCGGCAGCCTCTTCTTGTTTGCGGGCGGAGAAAGCAGCGGCCTTTTCCAAGCGAAGAGATTGCCTCGTCTCCTGAGCAGCAAGGACGGAATCGACGCCGCCCATCCTTCCTCGACGTCCTGGCTCCCGTTGGGCGAGGAGGAACTCTTTTTCCTCCTGGTTGGTCATCATGGTCAGCGCTTCCCGTGTGCCACGTCGAAGAGGTTGTCGAGAAGTACCTCAAAATCCTTTTCTTTCGAGATTTGAGCCTCCGATCGCCGATAGCGACCTTTCTTGAGGAGCTCGTACTCCCGATGGAGCTTCTCAATCTTGGTGACAATGTTGTCTTTTCGGGTCATTGGGATCCGCGCCCTATCCAAAACTGAGCCACCATGGGGGTCCCCGGCCAGCGTGACATCGCGGAGAGTCCCTTTTTGAGCTGTAGACGGTGGAGAACGACCCGAGAACCTCTCTGTTGGAAGGGGGTTTGGAGCCAATTACCTCCGTTTGGGGAACCAAAAAGAAAATCTTTGCTCCTAGTCGCCATATCAAACTGAAAAAAAAAGGAGAATATGTTCAGAACTTTAAATTTTTGACAAGTAGAATCGAATTCGGAAGGAAAATATTGTGAAAATAGGAGGGGGAAATGGAGTATGTTCCAATAACCCATGACCAGTCGAACGAGTCACAGAGGGAAAAATTCGGGTCATGTGTGCAACATCTTCCTACGAGCCGAATTCCAAAAAAAATTCAGGGTGATTTCCCCTTAAATGGTAACAAATTCCCGGGTTAGGAACAAACAATTCCAACTTTTGTTTTTAAGGGGCCACCCTAATAATATATATATATATATATATAAATATATATATATATATATATTATATTATATATATATATATAATATATTATATATATATATATATATAAAATATTTTATTATATATATATTATATATATATAAAATATATAATTATATATATTTATATATATATATATCTATATATATATATATATAATATTATATTATTATATATATATATTTTATAAAATATATATATATATATATATATATATATATGTGTATTATATATATATATATATATATACGTACACGTATATATATATATATATACATAAATAATCTCCAAAGAATTAGTAGTATGGGATTTTTAAAGATAGTGTGATTTAAATTTGTTTAGCTACAAAATAGCTGTTTTAGTAAGTTGGGGTAAGATATGCTTAATGGACCCTACCCATAACTACGTCACGGTTTGTTTACATCGGTGCATTGTGGGGATAAGGCGGTGTCGCCGCGGGTGGACCTACGAAGGGAAAACTACGGCGATGGAAGAATTTCGAGTTATTTTGTGCGAAATTGATATTCCAGGTGCTATATTACTGTGCTCTGTTCTCGCTGACAACACTGTAGAGAAGACCTGAGGTAATGGCTGATGTGCAGAGGCTTCTAAACCAAGAAAACAGAGTAAACAACAGAACCTGTCAAAAGGTAAAGCAACGGGTAGGTACGTAATGTATCCCTACCACTTGCTTACTTCTTAATGAGACTGCTGTGACTGTTTTCCTAGTTTAGAAGCCTTTGCAGATCAACCATCAACTCAGGTCTTCTCTATGTTGTCAGCGAGCACGGAAATATAACACCTGGTATATCAATTTCGCCCAAAACAACTCGAAATTTTTTCATCGTCGTAGTCTACTCTTTGTAGGTTGTACATATTCATGGTTATGATAGTATTAAAATACCTTATTAATTGAGTTCATTTTGTTGTCTTTCCTCATAATAAGTAGTGGTATATCATGGTTTAAGTGTTACTTGACGAGCCAATGAATACTCTTGAGTCTATACCAACATCACCAACCTTTGCTATGATTTATCTTATTACTCCATCCATAAACAAGTTGCATAACCACCGTGACATTACCCATCATTGTCTCATGGTACCTAGTACTGTCGTCTACCGATATTTTCATCCCTACACAAATCGGGAAAACTCGCCGACGGTAATGGTTAGGTTAGATTTTGCTTTGATTTATCTTATTACTTCATCCATAAACAAGTTGCATAACCACGGTGACATTACCCATCCTTGCCTCATGGTACCTTCTACTGTCTTCTACTGAAATTTTTATCCCTACACAAATCGGGAAAACTCGCCGACGGTAATGGTTAGGTTAGAGGTAATAATGGACGAGAGTTTCGCGGTCGTTTTCAGAGACACCGACTAGTTTTTCTTGGCCTACAATAGGTGCTTGTTCTAATGGAGATAGTTTTATTTTGTGCAAACAAAAAAAAAAAATGAAAAAAATGAAGAAAAAATGAAGAAAAAAATTAAACCTAACCTAACCTTATAGTTTATAATGAAACCTAACCTAACCTTAAGGGTTTTTATGAAACCTAACCTAATCTTATAGGTTTTAATGAAACCTAACCTAACCTTAACCACAAAGTATACCTTTTTTTTTTTTTTTTTTATGGTT
>JACEEZ010016325.1:13644-21144 GCA_016584305.1 Chionoecetes opilio
GGGGAAAAAAAAGATTCATAAAAGTTTTTCTACGTTTTGTCTAGTAGCGTGGTCGAGGAGATGTGAGAGTACTTCTGACTGCATCTTTTCATAGTTGTACCATACAGGGCCTGAGCTAGACTCGTGTACTCTGTCTCCTTATCTATATTCATCCAGCTTTTTTCCTTCTTTATATTGACTTAAATTGAATTAAATTGTGTGTGATTAATGTGGGGTCAACGTTTTCAGTCGTGGTGTCTATGGCTGTGTTAAAGGGCTGGGGTGCACGTGACTGGGTTTGTGTGAATAGAGTCGCGCCGTCTATGTAATATAATTAATAAGATAACTAGCATAAACCGAGATGAATAGGGTACGACGTTAAGAACCATTGTTGAGAATCATAGTAAGCTTGAAAGTTCTATGTATTTATACCACTCCACGACATAATAGATATGTATTCAGGCATCAACTACTAATACATGAAATACTCATACAGTATACTATACATACATACATACATACTGTACTCATAGTGACAAAACATCCATCTGCGCGTTCTCAAAGAGAGAATGAAGAATAAGAGTTTCAAGTTATTACCTGGTATTCATACCAGGTCTTACAGATTCAGAAAAGACGATAAATATATTAAACTAGGAAATAGACGTCCACACTAAAGATGTGGAACGTGTTCAAGCTCGCACAGGCTAAAGTCAACTTTTTAAATACCCTCACCTTAAAATACTGTCTGTCTACTAAAAGTAAAGTAACCAGTAAAATAATATTACTTAAGAAAAAATGCCACATGTTGATCTAGACGAGCGAAGCGAGCTTGGACACCTATTTATGCCTGAATTCATTCTTTGGTACTAAATAGGTTGGTGAATCTGTCATATAGGCTTGTAAAATGTTTACTCCACGAATGGGGGCAAGGAGGCTACAGGCGCAAAGGAAGAAATTTGGCACAGAAGGTTATATTTCGTCTCTTAACTAATTTATGCAGGAACTATTCACTATCTGAGAAACAAATAAGAGTCAATGTATGTCTAATGTTTTTTTATTTAGAGATTATTCGCGTAAAACTGCTTATTGTCCATAATAGTTCATGCATAAATTAGTTAAAGACGAAATATAACGTTCTGTGCCAAATTTCTTCCTTTGCGCCTGTAGCCTCCTTGCCCCCATTCGTGGAGTAAACATTTTACAAGCCTATATGACAGATTCACCAATCTATTTAGTACCAAACAATGAATTCGGCTGAAATAGGTGTCCAAGCTCGCTTCGGAAAAAAAAGAGCGAATTATTCGTTTGAAATACGTAATCGGCAACTCGTCACCTCAGGATTCCCACGAGCCAATCAGAGGCCTAGCTACGTTCTCAGCCAATCAGCGTTCAGGAACCACTGGGCGGCCATGTTTACTTATTATCCCAGATATACAGACATATTAAGAGTAAATAAGCTGAGATTTTCCCTTAGAGAAACTCTAACACGTAGAGAAAATTAAAGCTAGCTCACTTCCAATGTAATTTTTAGATAGAGAGTTGTTTAACAATTAGAGAAAATTAGAGTTAGCTCACTTCCATATAGACTTATTTAATGGGAAATAAGGCGAGATTTACCCTTAAATACATTATTTATGTGACAATTATTAGTGACAATAGGAGTATTGCTATTGATAAATATAGGGTGGACGATAATACATTGCCGCAATATTAGCCTTTCAGCGTAATATTCTCCCTGAAATATATGACATCATAGTTTAATGCCGGTAAATGGAATATATTGACGTGTTTTCGCTAAGTGTCTCCCGCTGAATACTACAGAGACGTACCGAGGGTATAACTTGATGCGTTGATCCTAGGTTCGAGTCCCGCTTCCCAGAGATTAGCTTCTATGGACCACTGTGGCCCGCGCCGTACCCGTGGCCGCGGCGGTACGGGGATGACGCCGTTATAGTGGACGAGAACTGCGCGTTCGCTCTTTAGGTCAGACACACACACTGGGGGGCTAACACCTCACTCTTAACCTCTCTCGCTTTACCACACACATCACACCTGTCACTACACACCTGTACGGCTTCGCAACACACCTGTCGCCTGTGTATCACCGTAAATAAATGACTTGGAAGTTTCGACAGTGTCGTCGAAAACGTATTCCGTCGAACCTTCCTGTTACCCATCCTAACACCCACCCACAAACCCACACACACTATCACAACCCTACACACAACCTGACACATACACATACCCTAAAATACAGCCCCACACACACCCTATATTTTAACACACGGATACAGTTGATTCGGGCCGCCAGTTGAATCAGGCCGCCTATATTAAATGCATACCAAGCATGCATTTATGCATAACCTTATAGGTTTTAATGAAACCTAACTTAACCTTAACCACAAAGTATACCTAACCTAACCTAACCTTAACCACAAAGTATACCTAACCTAACCTAACCTAACCTAGCCTTAACCACAAAGTATACCTAACCTAACCTAACCTAGCCTTAACCACAAAGTATACCTAACCTAACCTAACCTAACCTAACCTAACCTTAACCACAAAGTATACTGTCTGCTGGTTATGCATGCTACTATAGGCGGCCTGTTTCAACTGGCGGCCCGAATCAACGGATACCCTAACACACCCCTACACAACCTAACTCATCCTAAAACACAGCCAACACACACACAAACCCTTCAACATCCCCATACAACCCTTACATCCTTACACACCCACCCACAACCCCACACACGCTATCACAACCCTACACACATCCTGACACATACACACCCCCTTACATATTCCCACACAACCCTGACACCCTGATCCACCCTTACATACCCCCACACACAGATTCCCACACCCTTACAACCCCACACACCCTAGAACACCCTTACACACCCTAAAACACACCCCACACACCCTAAAACACCTTAAAATCCACCACAACAATTTCAAAACAAAACTTCAAAACATCCTACACCAGAATTCTACGCGGGTATCCTAATATCCTTCCCACCTCGTATCCTGGCACTGTAGGACTCTGGGACGCCGGGAGGATTATGTAGGACGCGTAGACAACACTATCACACTATCCTATATCCTAACACTATCGAGCCTCTGAGAAGCCAAGGCAAGGCTAACACCCAAGGCCAACCACAAACCCACACTCAAACTCACACAGTTGCCAGATCACCCTGATAAAAATATCCTTATTTGGAAATTAAAACTCCCCTTTTGACTCATATTTCCCGTCACACACACGCACACGCACATAAAAATATTTAAACATGAACTCAATGGTTTCTTTTTTCCCCATTTATGCCTTTTTCTTTCCCTTGCGAAGCTAAAACTATTTCGTCAAACTGTAACTTTTGACTTGGCAACACTTTTATGACCTGCACAGTGCACAGCCTAAAATAAATAGTTTTACGCGTATAATCTATAAATAAAAAACCTTAGACATACATTAACTCTTATTTTTTTCTCATATAGTGAATAGTTCCTGCATAAATGAGTTAAGAGACGAAATATAACCTTTTGTGCCAGATTTCTTCCTTTACGCCTGTATACCCGGCGCCCACAAAAGTAGTCACAAGAAGAAGAAGAAAAATTCGTGGAAACATTTTACAAGCCTATATGACACCTGATTTCGGCTGAAATAGGTGTCCAAGCTAGCTTCGCTCGCTTGGACAATAAGACCTAAACAACACTATCGAGCAGCTGCCCAGTGTTGTCAGATCGAGTTGCCAAAATTTCCCTATATTCACCTCAAACATCTCCCTGTTTAGCCCTGTATTTCCTTGTCGCCTTTATATCAGTTTTTTCCGTCAGAATTGCACAATTTGCAATGGAAATACAGAGGCCTTTTACAGACCCCTTCATATCAGCCAACTTAAAAATTTGGGGTCACTTTCCCATTTATCAGTGTATCTTTGAGTGTACGTCTGGCGTTTGGGCTTGTATGGATGCAGTGGCGCAACCAGGGAGCTCTCCGAAATTTCCTTCCTTGTAAGAAATCAGAATACACTAAGTCAGTTAAAAAAAAGTTATTACAGGTTCTACCTAGCGATGTGACCGCGTCACCTGACCGTGTACACCTATACCTTGATTTGGTCGTGCATATGCTTCATGAAATGTCTTGAACAAGCATCTAACAGCACCAAAACTATTGTTTCAGCAGCAGAAATATGAAATCAGGCCTGAAAAGGCCATCAGCCGATGGCGGAAAAGTTTACCATCCAGCGACTAGCGATAAATCTGGCGGATTTACTGTGTATTGGGTGGCGAATACAAATTTCTGCCCCCCCTCACCGAAAAATATTCCTAGGTGCACCTCTGGCTGGAGGAGTAGACATGACTACAGGTCACATCAATAACACAGTAACATAAATCCTTCAGAGACTTAGAGACTTCCAAACATCAATCAGTACGGCAGCTTTACCGGGAACTGTGAATGAACTCACGGGAGTCTGAGATAGGACCTCAGAACACGTACTGTACCGACACTGTGCGAAAACCGGACGAGAACGATACGGCTATTTCGAGACTTACAGCGAATATTTTCTCTTCTCTCTTCCTCTCTCTCTCTCTCTCTCTCTCTCTCTCTCTCTCTCTCTCTTTTCTCTCTCCTCTTCCTCCCCTCTCTCTCTCTCTCTCTCTCTCGTAAATTTAGAGATATATACACAAAAAGTTTATATATTCTCCGTATCTTTCGAATTTCCCTATATTTTGGTATATTATCAATTTTCTTCCTGTTTCCCTGTAGTGACCTGAATTTCCCTTAAATAGGAAATTTGCCTGCATCTGGCAGCACTGCGGCCGGGAGCTGCCGCCATGGCCTCCCCTCACAGTTGCCAGATCACCCTCATAAAATATCCTTATTTGGAAATGAACACTCCTCTTTTTGACTCATATTTCCCGTCACACACACGCACACGCACATAAAAATATTTAATATGACTGAATGGTTTCTTTTTTCCCCATTTTATGCCTTTTCTTTCCCTTTCGAAGCCAAAACTATTTCGTCAAACTGTAACTTTTGACTTGGCAAAACTTTTATGGCCTAAACAGTGCACAGCCTAAAATAAATTTTTTACGCGTATAATCTGTAAAAAAAAATACTTTAGACATACGTTAACTATTATTTGCTTTTCATATAGTGAATAGTTCCTGCATAAATGAGTTAAAGAGGAAATATAACCTTTTGTGCCAAATTTCTTCCTTACAGCCTGTATACCCGGCGCCCACAAAAGTAGTCACAAGAAGAAGAAGAAGAAAAATTCGTGAAACATTTTACAAGCCTTATTGACACCTGATTTCGGCTGAAATAGTGTCCAAGCTCGCTTCGCTTCACTTGGACAAAAATACTAAACTGGGCTATTGTGACAAAATATATACTAATTCCTTAAAATCTATGTTGATTGTCTATGCGTCAGGTTGGTCCCCATTTAGTATTTTTTTGATACTATTGAATTTATAAGTTACGGTATCGATTTGTCCGAGCGATCATTTAAGAGTTTATATCCCTAAAATTTAATACATATGTGTATATTTGTCTGTCTTTTCCCCTGTTCTGTCTGACTGCTTTTTCCCCCTGTCTTTTCTGTGTCTGCCTTCCCCTTACAAATGTTCAATATCACCAATACTACACTCACTCATGGAATGTTGGTTCATTACTAAATCTGGGCGTTTAATCCTGATGGAAATGTCATACCAATCTCTTCTCTCTCTCTCTCTCCTCTCTCTCTCTCTCTCTCCTCTCTCTCTGCCCGTCAGGGTGGCAAGGTTGGTAAAAGAGTGACCTCGCAATGTGCAGCGTCCCTGCGCATTCGGTCAGCGGTTTCGAGTCCCCTAGTTTCCGGTCTGACGTGCGGCGCTTTGTATATTTCAATAACCTTGTGTTATACTTGCAAAGTGTCTAGATAGGATGAAATCTTATCTTATCTTCTCTCTCTCTCTCTCCTCTCTCCCCTTCCTCTCTCTCTCTCTCTCTCTCTCTCTCTCTCTCTCTCTCTCTCTCTCTCTCATCCCTGTGACGCACCTCTGTACACCACTGTCTTACTGTCTCTATTCAAATTTTAAAAATTTCCAAAGCTGGCTGTTGCGTATATTGCCAATGACATCACCTGCTCTCGTGCCCACGCCCTTGAATCTTCCAAATTTTCTACCATCTGGCTTCGACTTCAATGTCACTCTCTTACTAAATTTATCTGTGCCATATATCTCTCCCCCTAACTCCTCTGACTATGTAAAATTCTTCGACTATTTAACATCAAAAGTGGAGCACATCTCATCTCATTTTCCTTTAGCTGAAATTTCCATTCTTGGGGACTTAAATGTTCACCACCAGCTTTGGCTATCATCTTCTTTCACTGACCAACCTGGTGAAAAAGCCTACAACTTTTCTATCCTCCAGGACCTAGAGCAGCTGGTGCAGTACCCTACCCGTATTCCTGACCACCTTGGAGACACGCCCCAACATTTTTGATCTTTTTCCTAACTACTAACCCTTTTGCTTAACTCTGTGAAACTATTCTCTCCGTTGGGTTCCTCCGATCACAATCTTTTTCTGTAACCTGTCCTATCGCTCCTGTACCGTCTCGGGACCCACCTAAGCGGGTGTTTCTGGCACTTCAACTCAGCTAAGTGGGAAGACCTAAGCAGTACTACTTTTGATTTTCCATGGATGATTACTGCTTCAATGTCAAAGACCCATCTCTTTGTGCAGAGCGCATAACTGAGGTCATAGTCTCTGGCATGGAGGCGTACATTCCATACACTTTCTCTAATCCTAAAGCCCGTCAACCTTGGTTTAAACTATGCTTTTCTCATGCTGTCCGAGATAGAGAGGTGGGCTCACAACGGTACCCGTAAAAAACATCCATCTCCTGAAACTCATGCCCTTTATATTTCTGCCCGTAACCATGCCAAATCTTTACTTCAACTTACCAAAAACTCTTTCATTCATAGAAAATGTCAAAATCTTTCTGAATTTAAATTCCTCTCGTGATTTTGGCATCTAGCTAATACAAACTCTAAAAAATTTTTCTTCTACATCTTTCCCTCCTATGCTTTACCCAATGGCTCCACAGCTGTCTCATTTACTTTTAAAGCTGAACTCTTCGCTCATAATTTCCTAAAAATTCCACTCTGGCTGATGAAGGGCTTGTTTCTCATTCTCCTCCACCCTCTGACTATATATGCTGTCATTAAGATCCTTCGGAAAGATGTTTTTTTTTCCCTTTCTGGACTAGATCCTCGAAGGCTTACGGTCCTGACATAGTCCCTCCTATTGTTCTCAAAACTGTGCTTCTGTGCTTGCACCTTGCCTGGTCAACTTTTTCCCTTTTTGTCTATCTACTTCCCCCTTTCCTTCTTGCTGGAAGTTTGCTACATCCACCTGTTTCCTAAAAGGTGACCGTTCTAATCCTTCAAACTACCGTCCTATAGCTTTGACTTCCTGCCTTTCTAAAGTTTTTGAATTATACTTAAAAAGAAGATTCTTAAGCATCT
>JACEEZ010016325.1:26144-39716 GCA_016584305.1 Chionoecetes opilio
CTTTTCTTCAGTAAACTAAAGCGATAATCTGCAACCCTAGTGGTCAGATTCTTGTGAGTCCCCTGATTGTTTCTTTCTTCTGCCCTCACTTTCCTTTGTGACTTGCTACTTATTTTTCCATACAGGTTTCATTTCCCTTTAAGCTTTGTATATTTTTCTAGCCTGTTCTATGGCTCCCGGGAGGAACGTTTAAATAAATGTAAAAAACGTTAAGTTATTTCAATTCTTTTTTTTGTATCACGATTCCCGATTTCTCATGTGTCAAGAATACTGTTCAATGAAATGGTAATAGCGCCTGCGCTGCATGGTTCGTTTGCGTATATATTACATTCACTTCTTTGCAGTGCGATCAAAACATGACTCGTGCATTTGTGTGATTGACGTTAAGGAATAATGCATAGCAACACGTAGTGAAGTTTGTTGACGATAATGGATCACTAGCGAGCAAAATAATAAAAAGTATGCAAGGTACATTTTTTCGGTGCAGATATTTTCTCATCACTTCACCACTACAAGTACTTTAAACCTTTACATCGCTATTGTTTTCATCCTCATAAAGTGCCAGTGACCCCCCCCCCCCTTCAGCCTCCTTCACCGGCGTGTTTGTCCGGGGTGCTCGGCCTGGTCATGGGCAGCCTCGGCAACTCTTCCATGTCCTCTTCAGCATCTCCAGCTGCCTAAACGGACCGCTTTCGGGGTTATTCTTGACAGGCATCCTGCTCCCTGGGTGAATGCAAAGGTGAGACCTTCTCTTGGCTTAGAAATTCAAACACAAAAAGCTAATAGAATCGGATTCAAAGAATTTGTTCAAAGAACAAACTTTTGTTCAAATTCTTTACATTTTCATAAAGTTAAGGGGATCGTCCGGGGTATTTTATTTATCGTTAGATTTTTATTATTTTACTTATGTTATGCATACCTATTGTAATAACTTTAGCTAACTATCAGGACATTCGACGCATAATTTATTTTTTAGTTACTGAAAAAAAAATGTACTAAAAAATTTAACTTAATTCTCAACAAATTTTTATGGAAAAAATTACAAATGTAGTTTGTAGAATTACTAAAGAAATAGCTAAGACAGATTTTAAATTTCTTTTCTATTTTAGTGAGAATTTTCTTATTTTTATTTCCCTTGTTTTAAAATATTTCAATTTGTGAGATGATTATCTATCCTTCAATCAAAAGAGGTGTCTTAAACGAAAAATCGCATTATATTTTGTTTTACTAATGATTTATAGCCCATTCCAATCCTCCAAATAGGAACGGAGATATTAAGAGAAATATCAGAACTTTAGGGGTTTTGAGATATTGGCCTTTAAATAATATTTTTCTTTTCTTTGACTTTGCCTATATGAGGAGCTCCAACAACGTAAGTATTTATTATGCATCAATCTTCATGCATTCTATGGCATTAACAAGGCTTCTATGGCATTCTAAAGTCTTTTAAAGTTTTATTTGGTACCTGGTCCCCCTATTCAAGGGTATTATTTACCCGAATGCAAAGTATCAGGCAACATTATTTCTTTCATTTTCGCCAGATTTTCAAAGTTTAAAACCTCCTGGTCACGAATTTCCCATGATGCCCTGCGTAAAGTGCAGGAAGGTATGTAGAGTTAATACAAAAAAAACACCCTAAAAAAGAAACAAGCAGCAAAAGCTTAAAAAAAGCAACAAGCAGTTCCTCTCCCTGTTTTGTTACGAATGTTGAGGGCTTTCAATGAGCTCACACTAATTATCTACATAGCCCTACATACCAGTGGATTGCCATTTGGGAGAAATTTTTCCTATTTGTAGTAAAAAATAAGTCCTTCATGGACTAAAATGCCCCGTAGCACATTATGCAGAGCCTGTCGGGAGGCTGGGTGGTTCGAAAAAAGAGCTATAACTCATTCATTATTGGCGATTTTTGCTGTAAAATTTCGTCATGGACAAGATAAATAAGATACTTTGATCTTATCTAGACAACTTTCAAGTACCAACGACAAGGTTATTGACTATACAAAGCGCCACCACGCCAGGACGAACCTGGTGGCTTCGAACCGCTGACCAAAGCAGGGACGCTGTACGCGAGCCCAAGCTCTACCAACCGAGCCCCCCTGACGGGGGTCATGGATAAGAGGAAAAAGAAAGGTGCTGGAGCCTGGGGATTTTTGTTTCTGAATATTTCGATATTAAAAAAAAATCATCGAAAATTCCCTGGCGGACATAACCTTAAGTAGCACAATAAGTTACGTTATCGGTAAATCAAACACTTATCATCCTCATTACTGTATGTACAGCTGATTTCCAGGATAAACATGCTAGTAGGGCTTGGGCATACCCTGTCCCGCAGCCTCTGGCATAAAGAGGCATGAAGGAGTTTGTGCCGGTCAAATTGACCTAAGAGAGCAAATACTATTCAAAGGGTAGAGACTAGTAACTTAGAGATATGCAAAATACGCAGAATACTTCTATGTTTATATGTGGAAATAATGACATATTTGTCTAAGCCGTGACTAGATAGATTGTCATCGCCGTCCCCATCGAGTGGGTCGGGTAGAGGTGCCTCATCTCTACTTTTGCATTTTTCAGGTGGGAAGGTGGACACAGACGCCGGTGGCGTGGTGTTCGATTCTGAAACCTATGGCTATAATAAAAATGCGAAATACAATATATCAATGTTAACCAATCTAAATCATAGATTTTTTTGCGAGCATAAAACTCCCCTCTTGTATGTAGATATTATCTATATATAGATATATACATTACTCAATAATTAAAGTGGAACGTAATCTAGGAAATGGACAAATGGCAATGAAAAGAGTAAGTGTGATAAATGGAGACAAAACCCTTTTCATATAGCACCCTTTAAACATCTTTATCAGTTTCTACTAAAAAATATGCCATAAACATATCAGTGACGCGTGGGGGCACTGGATGCAGTTCACCATCCAGCACGTGAACCTGTGTGATTGGTGTTTTGTTCACCGTCCCGGCCTCAGGGTGCGTTTATGGGATTCCCCCGCGGGCCTTGACCTTCAATGTGTGGATGGTGGTGGGCAACTTCGTGACGGCGGAGGGGCTCCCGCACGCCTTCCCCTCTCTGTGGCCGGCTGTGCTTCTCCCCCCTGAACGCAAACACTGGACGTCCTCGCCTCCACCACACTCGACTCCACCACCGTCGATCAGTAAGTATATCATCCATGTTCTTCATACTTAAACCGAAAAAAACCTGTACACATAAAAGGTCGTCAATTCAGCCTTATATCATGAATATTCTACATCGTCTCTTAGTAACTTATCTATATGTATGCCTTGTACAGATAAAACTTTCATTACAAGGTATCATTACACTCCGTGATATCCACTACACATCGTTTAACGTATTGTCCATTTGCTGCAGAACGGAGAAGAGCCTGTACAACATCTCGTATTGCTTCAACAGCCTCATCGGCATTGGCATTGCTATGCTGGTCAGCAACGTGGCGATGCTGGCGTTAAGTGAGACTTCATCCTTGACATTTTTTATCTCATTAGTCACTCATGGAATTCCAATATCAGAATCTCAATCTTAGTTCAACATTAGTTTTAAAACCTTGATGTCATTGCTTCCCAAAACATTCCTCCATCCCCCCCTGCCACTACAGGTCCCCAAAAACCCGAAGGGGTGAGGGGGGGGGTGGTCAATCCAACCTGTGAGCGGCTATACGAGTGGGCGTGGCAAAGGTATCAGGTTTGGCGGAATGGTAACGAAACAGGACACCACAAACCCGGGAGTTATGTGGAGTCCATGAAGATGTTGAACCAGGTGAAGGCTGATGCTGGCAACCCGACAACCCTTGAGATTCCAGGCAGGGGCGCAGTTCTCGGCCGGCAATAACTTGGATAAACAGACAATCTCGCTAATAGGTCACCACGCCTTCCCCGCTTTTTGTGTGATCATTAACAGCTTCAGACGACATTTGTTCCGTCTCACAAACGTTGTCAAAAATGCATTTAGAATTTAACGATTATTTATACAGATGATTGATACGTAAAGTGTTCATCTATTTGCCTTATCGATTTTGTGTTGTGTACTTGTGTGAGTTTGTGTGTTGTGTGTGGGTTTGTGTGTGTGTGTGTGTGTGTGTGTGTGTGTGGGGTGTGCTGTGTGTGTGTGTTTTGTGTGTTTTGTGTGTGTGTGTGGTGTGTGTGTGTGTGTGTTTTTGGGGTGTGTGTGTGTGTGTGTGAGTGTGTGTGGGGTGTGTGTGTGTGTGTGTGGTGTGTGTGTTTTGTGTGTGTGTGTTGTGTGTGTGTGTGTGTGTGTATTTACCTATTGTAACATACAGGGAAAAAGCTATGATCGTACTGTCCCGTTCCCAAATCTTACTATTATCCAGCTTTCCTTTGAAGTCCAATACTTCTTGCATTTTAAACACTTCTGCATCAAGGTTATTCTATGATTTATTTTTCTATGAATCATACATGCAGGGCTTTATCCTTTCTGCACAAGATTAGGATCTGCAACAATATATATATATATAATATTATATATATATTAATATATATTTTATAATATTATATATATATATTTTTATATATATATATTTTATTATATATATATATATATATATATATTAAATTTTTATATATATTTTAATATATATATATATATATATATATAATTTTATATATATATTATATATAAAATTATATATATATATATATATATATAAATATATTATATATTATATATATATATAATATTGTTACCCTTAGTCACCCCTAAAACATTTTCTGTGGAGTGATATGATTGTGGTCCCGTAAATTAGGCGAGCATGTTGATGAGCTGGGTAGAAAGTGGAGGGGTCTCTTTTCGGTGGACAGCGTAGGAGTGGCGGTGGAAGCTCCGGTGGATAGGCCACGTGTTGTACTGAGTGTTTGGGACAGGGAAGTAAAATTTTGTGTTGGTGTGTGCTTGAGTTGGTGATTGACTTGGTGTATGATTGACTGTGGTGTAGGTGGTTGGTCGGAGGGGTATGGCGTGAGCAGCAGTAGCTTGGGTGTTTTTGGTCGGAGGTATGGTTGAGCACTGGTTGTGTGGAGGCGTGTAGCCGTGTGGTGTGAGCGCAGCTGGGGATTTTGGGGTGTGTTGTGTGGGGCGTGACCCGTGTGGTGACAGACTGGTTGTGTGGGCTTTTAGCTGGTGGTGTGAGCAAGGCTGTTTGTGTGGAGCGTGTAGCCTGTGTGGTGTGAGGGGAGCAGCCTGAGGTGGTTGGTGGGGTTGTGAGTANTGTTTTTGATGAGCATTCTTATGTTAAATTTCCATTGTTTTCCATATTTTTCTGTGTATTTAGCTCAGAGTTTACTCACTTTTAGCGATAGGAATTATGCTTTGGGAAGTTTATAGTTTATATTTTATATATGTATTTAGCTTTTAGTTAGGTGTACCATTTGTTATTCCCTAGCTAATTCTTATGTGCCTAATTTGAGGACAAATTATATAGCGGCCCGAGCAATGTCAGTCAGTTTTTACTCCTAACATATATAATAACTTCCATAACTATTACTAGTGTACAACTAATATCACCAAGTGTCACACTTATTATAGCTTCCATATAGGATAGGTGCATGTACTTAACATCAAAAGAAACAGTTTATTTTTAGAAACATTATAAACATATAATTATATATCTATGTAGTATATATATATTATACATTTATCTTTCCTCCTCCGTTTCACCGTGAGACCCATGAACACCTTGCATTCTCAAAGTATGTCACAGGGCAAATGCCTAGTTGTCAGCATAAAGTATAGGATAAACAAGAAGTGATAAGAAGCCAGAATCACGAGGAGAAGGGAGAGAAGACCTCGGACATCGACGCTACAAACACGCTCTGCTCACTCGCCCCATCCGACACTCCCTGGCTGTTCTCAAGACATTCATTGTACTTGGTTGTAATCTCTACGCTCCTTACTGGACTCTAAATAAATGTGTACAAAGCTGGAAGTACCAATTTAACTCATACCAGATAAGTCTCTACGATATACCGACTTATACTTCTAGAGGAGGTAGTTGTTCGAAAACTGGCACTGGAATTTCAGCTGAATGAGGCATTGGTCTTATAGCTGACGGTAGATTAGGATATTCTATTTTACTTTTATTTTTCTTGTTAAATCCTGATGTTTTCACTAAACAAAAGTAACAGTCTGTGGAATGATCTTTTTGCTCTCGCCAAACCATGGGGATACCAAATGCCAACTTTTCACGTGTTCCTTTGGTCCACATCCGTAATCTCTCGACACACTGCTTGCACACTTTGTGAGGGGCCCATAGCTTGTCTTGATCACCGAGTTTCACTTTAAAATATGCGAAATATGCTTGTTTGACAAATACGCTGATGCTTGCCCTCTGACTTGGAATGGTGAAACTACCACATATATAGCAGAAGGAGTCAGGGTTGTTTAGGCATTTACGACGAGACGTAGCAGGAGCAGACATGATCTGAAACAAAAGAAATATATACCTATGTAAATAAAACACTAAGCTGGAATAGTTACAAGCTTTGAAAACAAAAAAAACCAGCATAAAACGAAATAGAAATTACAATGGTATGTTGTTACAAGGTTAAGAGAAAAGCCATAACAAATCCTCCTAAATCCTACTATCCTAGCTTTCTATTTGCAGATATTGATAGTACTGACCTATTGGGAGCTGCACACACCTCTCACCGCACTGTCTCAATTGTAACTGCACAAACAAGTTGCCACATAGCTCTCGATGAGTCAAATCGTAATCAGCTGGCAAGTTTTACTACAGCTCACAAGTGGAATTTTGCTTATCTGGAGGGTAAGCTGTGGAGAAAAAACTTGACGTGCTAGAAAAAAACTGACTACAGATTTGGAATCAGCATGCCAATTTTAGTCTAAATAAGCTCAAAAATCTAACTCAACAATTTTTTTTTTTCAAATTGTTCCCCAGTGTAATCTTAACATTGTGCATATTATAAAAAAAACATGTATACGGCTATAAATAAAAAAATAATGAAGCTGCCTATAGCCGCAGTTTTGGTCGTAGAAAAATATGACTTCTCTGATGATTTCGCTTATAATAACCTCAAATGTATTATATTCATTGTTTTGGTCGTAGAAAAATATGACTACGCAGATGATTTCGCTTATAATAGCTTCAAATTCTTGTTTCTATTACTAAAAAAAATAGTAAAAAAAACAACAATATTATTAATTTCTTCACTTATCAGTTAATTGATTGTCGTTTTAATGATAAAAAAATATAGTCTAGTGCTTTTCAAGTCTCATAAAATATATAATTATCAATACTATCCCTAACATTACATTCCTATATAGCTTTTTATATCACTACATACAACATATTGCACTTCAAGTGCAACCGAGAACGTAATTTCCATTGTAATTTGGCTACCATTAGACGATTTTCAGTTAATATTACCCATGTTTTATAGTTATGACCTGTTTAGTATCTTTGTCCACTAGTGAATTTGGTATATTCAGTCACTTTTATGGCTCAACAACAGACTATTTTATATAGCTAAGGAAAGATCTGGGCGTGAAAGGGGTTAAATTTCCTTATAAAAAGCTTCTCTCATTCTATTAGTATGTATTTTCTCCATTATTTTTGTACCTTCTACAGATAGATATATTTCATTGTAAAAAGCACGCTCTAGGTATATATTTTATCATTATTTTGGTATTTATCATTATTTTTGTACCTATATAGCTTTTTACATCTAATACTTTTAAGTCCTTCAAGCTATATTTCCTGGTAAAAACCTTCTCTCACTCGCTAAGTATATATTTCCTTCATTATTTCTGTACCTATATAGCTTTTTACATCTAATACTTCTAAGTCCTTCAAATGTTGTATACTGTGTTTATGTTCCTGCCTATCTAACGCGAATAAGTGAGAATTTATATATAAGTATGCGTAGCATGGTTGAATCATCGCCAATTTTATAAGTGTGCCAGCTATTAAGTGAATTTATATATAAGTATGCGTAGCATGAGTGAATTTACGACAATTTTATAAGTGATAGATATGTAGTAAGAATTTATATATAAGTATGCGTACAATGAGTTAATTATCGACACTTTTATACATAAGCTAGCTATGAAGTGAAAATTTATATATATGTATGCGTAGAATGGGTGAATTATCGACAATTTTATAGTGACTGAGGAATAAATGTGATATGAAAGTGTGCTTTGGTAAGTAAGTACGACGTGACACTTATATTTTCTAAGTATTAGGCGATTTAAGTAAGCGATGTACAGAGTGATTTTTTTTATATATGTATTCGGTAAAATTTTGACGTAAAACACGAAAATGTAAGAACCATAATAATTTTTTTTTTTTCCGACATCATAAAGGAGGAAAGGGAGGAAGAATAATGTGATAAAGAGAGGAATAAAGAGGTAAAGAGAGGAATAAGGAGATAGGAAGAGGAATAAAGAGAAATAAGGAGGAAAAAAGGGCAGGAATTAGGTGATGGGGAGGAATAATGAGATAAAGAGAGAAGGGCAGGAATTAGGTGATGGGGAGGAATAATGAGATAAAGAGAGATATAAGGAGGAAAAAGGAGAGGAATAAGGAGATAGAGAGGAATAAAGAGAGGAATAAGGAGATAAACACAGAAATAAGGAGGAAAAAGGAGAGGAATAAGGAGATAGAGAGGAATATAGAGAGGAATAAGGAGATAAACAGAGAAATAAGGAGGAAAAAGGGCAGGAATTAGGAAATAAGAAGAGGAATAAGAGATAAATAATGAGGGAAAAAAGGGCAGGAATTAGGAAATATGAGGAGGAATAATGAGATAAAGAGAGGAGATAAAGAGAGGAATTATAAAGGGCAGAAAAAGAAAAAAAATAAGGGAATAAAAAAAAACGATAAGCAACAATTTTTTCTCCGTTTTCCATCATCTTAAGGGTCAATGGCACAAGGAAGATAAAGAAAATAAAGGAAAAGACAAAAGGAAATAAAAAAACAAGGACTGGTCCAGGGAAAAAAACTAATAAATTAAACAAGAAACAAAAACCCGCCATGTTATTATTTTTTTTTTTTTGAGTATTGATAACGTAATTTTGAGATCATCAGTATTTGCATCACAACGAAGGTGGCACACAGTCTGATGGCGATGGTACGAGCAGAACTTTCTCATATATCAATGTTCTCGTATATACCAAGCTACTAATACACACATAGAAAAAAGGCTGAATTATGATATGTTCCTGACCATTGACAAACTGTATTTTTACCTTGTTTTTGAGTGTCAGATAGGCAGGAACATAAACACAATATACAACATTTGGAGGACTTAGAAGTATTAGATGTAAAAAGCTATATAGGTACAGAAATAATGAAGGAAATATATACTTAGCGAGTGAGAGAAGGTTTTTACCAGGAAATATAGCTTGAAGGGATTTTAAAAGTATTAGATGTAAAAGCTATATAGGTACAAAAATAATGATAAATACCAAAATAATGATAAAATATATACCTAGAGCGTGCTTTTTACAATGAAATATATCTATCTGTAGAAGGTACATAAATAATGGAGAAAATACATACTAATAGAATGAGAGAAGCTTTTTATAAGGAAATTTAACCCCTTTCACGCCCAGATCTTTCCTTAGCTATATAAAATAGTCTGTTGTTGAGCCATAAAAGTGACTGAATATACCAAATTCACTAGTGGACAGAGATACTAAACAGGTCATAACTATAAAACATGGGTAATTTTAAACTGAAATCGTCTAATGGTAGCCAAATTACAAATGGAAATTACGTTCTCGGTTGCACTTGAAGTGCAATATGTTGTATGTAGTGATATAAAAAGCTATATAGGAATGTAATGTTAGGGATAGTATTGATAATTATATAATTTATGAGACTTGAAAAGCACTTTACTATATTTTTTTTTATCATTAAAACGACAGTCAATTAACTGATAAGTGAAGAAATTAATAATATTGTTGTTTTTTTTACTATTTTTTTTAGTAATAGAAACAAAAATTTGAAGCTATTATAAGCGATCAGAGTAGTCATATTTTTCTACGACCAAAACAATGAATATAATACATTTGAGGTTATTATAAGCGAAATCATCAGAGTAGTCATATTTTTCTACGACCAAAACTGCGGCTATAGGCAGCTTCGTTATTTTTATTTATAGCCGTACATATTTTTTTTATAATAAGATTCTGAAAGATACGAAATTTTTTTGTAATATATTTCATCCATCCACGATAATTTTGGTAATGTTGTATTGATAATTATATAATTTATGAGACTTGAAAAGCATTAGAATATTTTTTTTTTTTACATTCAATCAATATTAACTGATAAGTGAAGAAATTAATAATATTTTTCTTTTTTACTATACTTTTGAGTAACGGAAACAAGAATTTGAGGTTATTATAAGCGATCAAAGTAGTCATATTTTTCTACGACCAAAACAATGAATATAATACCTGTTAATCGGCGAAGGACGAGCGAAACCCTATAGCCAGGAAATTTTTGTCGGTAGGCCCTTATTTGAATCAAATCATATCGAAGACCGCTTGTCAATCGGGATTCCCAAGATATTGAAAGCGTGACGGTCGGGTCGGGTCGGGTCGGTCGGGTCGGGTCGGGGGGTCGGGTCGGGTCGGTCGGGTCGGGTCGGGTCAGGTCGGGTCGCACGCTAGATGTGAGAAAAACCCCCGTATCCAGTGAGGGCGCTTCGCCTTTCCCTCGTAATAACATCACAGGCCGCCGTCCACACGTTGCGTTTCCCATATGCGCGTGCGCGGCGTTTTTTTAAAGTTCAATGGGACCTTTTACACGAGACGTTGCACAATGCGCGCAAACGTCCCAGGACGCGCACGTTCTTCCTGACGCGCGCGTCCTTGCATGGGAGCTTGCACGCGACCGTCTAGCAGGTGTATTCGGACATAGACTATTATTATTATTATTACTATTATTATTATTATTATAGACGCTATATAGTGGGAGATGTCCCAACATTGCCCAAAGATCGGTAATAATGAGCTCCAACCTCGCACTGGGAGGGTGAAAACTGGCGATCGCGAGCCACCGCGCGGTCCCATGGGTAAATAACACACACACACACACACACACATCCCTACATCTGCTTCGTCAGGCAGATGGTCAGACGCCTACCCAGGACGCACACGCTCTCATCTCTCTCTCTCTCTCTCTCTCTCTCTTTTCCCCTTCTCTCTCTCTCTTCTCTCTCTCTCTCTCTCTCTCCTCTCTCTCTCTCTCTCTCTTCTCTCTCCTCTCTCTCTCCTCTCCTCTCTCTCTCCCCTTCTCTTCGCTCTCTTCCCCCTCTCTCTCTCACTCTCTCTCTCTCTCTCTCTCTCTCTCTCTCTCTCTCTCTCTCTCTCTCTCTCTCTCTCTCTCTCTCTCTCTCTCTCCCCTCTCTCTCTCTCTCTCTCTCTCTCTCTCTCTCTCTCTCTCGTCTCCTCTCTCTCCTCTCCTCTCTCCTCTCCCCTCTCTCTCCTCCTCATCTCTCTCTCTCTCTCTCCTCTCTCTCTCTCCCCCGTCTCATCCTCTCTCTCTTCCCTCTCCCTCTCATCCTCACTCTCCTCATTCTCTCTCCCTCCTCTCTCTTTTCCTCTCCCTCTCCTCTCCTCTCTCTCCTCACTCCCCTCTCTAATATCCCTCTCCTCTCCTCCCCCCTCCCCTCTTCTTTTAAAGTAACATTTCTCCTAGTGATTCTCATCCTCCCCCCCCGAAATCATATACCCACTCCCACACCCCACACAATAATACCCCTCACCCCCCCTCTTTTAAAAGTAACCAGGTTGTCTACCCGACTCAATAATATCACCCACCCAATCA
This sequence comes from Chionoecetes opilio, assembly GCA_016584305.1. Lineage (NCBI taxonomy): Eukaryota > Metazoa > Arthropoda > Malacostraca > Decapoda > Majidae > Chionoecetes > Chionoecetes opilio. Next base: position 37,991 of record JACEEZ010016325.1, read on the forward strand.
ATAAAAACCCCTCACCCCCCCTCTTTAAAAGTAAATGGTTGTCGTAAATATTACCCCCTCCTACTAAATAAAATAAATATGCGAAATACAGTATATCAATGTTAACCAATCTAAATCATAAATATTATTTTGCGAGCATAAAACTCCCATCTCGTACGTAGATATTACCTATATATAGATATATAACATTACTCACTAAATAAATGGAACGTAATCTAGGAAATAGGACAAATGCAATGAAAAGAGTAAGTGTGATAAATGGAGACAAACCTTGTCATATAGCACCCTCTAAACATCTTGATCAGTTTCTACTAAAAGATATGCCATAAACATATCAGTGACGCGTGAGGCACTGGATGCAGTTCACCCAGCCAGTCACGTGAACCTGTGTGATTGGTGTTTTGTTCACCGTCCGGCCTCAGGGTGCGTTCATAGGATTCCTCGCGGCCTTGACCTTCAATGTGTGTATGGTGGTGGGCAACTTCGTGACGGGCGGAGGGTCTCCCGCACGCCTTCCCCTCTCTGTGGCCGGCTGTGCTTCCTCCATGAACGCAACACTGGACGTCCTCGCCTCCACCACACTCGACTCCACCACCGTCGATCAGTAAGTATATCATCCATGTTCTTCATACTTAAACCGAAAAAAAACCTGTACACATAAAAGGTCGTCAATTCAGCCTTATATCATGAATATTCTACATCGTCTCTTACTAACTTATCTATATTTATGCCTTGTAGAGATAAAACTTTCATTAGAAGGTATCATTGGACTCCGTGATATCCACTACACATCGTTTAACGTATTGTCCATTTGCTGCAGAACGGAGAAGAGCCTGTACAACATCTCTTATTGCTTCAACAGCCTCATCGGCATTGGCATTGCTATGCTGGTCAGCAACGTGGCGATGCTGGCGTTAAGTGAGACTTCATCCTTGACATTTCTATCTCATCACTCACTCATGGAATTCCAGTATCAGAATCTCAATCTTAGTTCAAACATTAGTTAAGAGCCTTGATGTCATCGCTTCAATACATTCCTCATCCCCTCCCTGCCACTACAGGTCCTAATAACCCGAAGGAGGTGAAGGGCGGGGTGGTCAATCCAACCTGCGAGCGGCTATACGAGTGGGCGTGGCAAAGGTATCAGGTTTGGCGGAAAGGTAGAACGAATCAGGACACCACAAGCCCGGAGAGTTATGTGGAGGCCATGAAGATGTTGAACCAGGTGAAGGCTGATGCTTCCCATGCGTCACACCCGACAACCCTTGAGATTCCAGGCAGGGGCGCAGTCTCGGCCGACAATAACTTGGATAAACAGACAATCTCGCTAATAGGTCACCACGCCTTCCTCGCTTACTGTGTGATCATTATACAACTTAAGAAGACACTTGTTCCGTCTCACAAACGTTGTCAAAAGTGCATTTAGAATTTAAGCGATATATTTATACAGATGATTGATACGTAAAATGTTCATCTATTTGCCTTATCGATTTTGTGTGTGTGTACGTGTGTGTGTGTGTGTGTGTGTGTGTGTGTGTGTGTGTGTGTGTGTGTGTGTGTGTGTGTGAACAAGTGGGATGAGGATTATACGCCAGAAGCATAGATACAGAAGAAAAAATAATCAGATAAAGAAAAAATATTCATGTTGTGGCTTCGCATGTGCAGGCACGGCCACCGCTCCTGCATAGTGGAGGAGGGATGGGCCGCTGCAGTGCACTTTTTGCAT